>JAJJMA010265074.1:0-11468 GCA_023529015.1 Papaver nudicaule | reverse complement strand
ACTCCACACTCCCACTCTTCCACTTCTTCCACTTCTTACGAGATCAGTTGGAATTCTATTGCTATAAATAGGTCACTCGACCAGTTTGAAAAGAACAAGTTCTCCAGCAAGAACAAACAGTTTAATTCAGTGCAAGTTTAATCAATCAATCTCATCGATCATTGATTAACTCTTCTCATTCAGCATTCAATATCTAGTGAGAACTGAATATTCAAACTTCTTTAGCAATTCAATCATCAACATCACAGAAAATCATAGCAATTCTCTGATCTCATCTTTCTCTGCTTCCCTCCCTAAACCAACCCTAAAATCCTCTTCTTGTAACTGAAGCAATACTCGAACGGCCATTTCTTGGTTTAGGCGAGTCTTGTTCGATCTTGACCTCTCGAATTCATTACCATCTTTTATTACATCATCACACTTCATACTTTACCCTCTAAATTCTCTTTATTGTTTTACACCTAAAACAGTTAGTGGGGACATAAATTGTTCATCAGATGTGTTGGATTGTGCGGGTTTAGATGACCTCCCAGAACCCCGATTAGAATCGCTCCAGCAACTTCCTGACTGGGTTAGGTAAATATCTCCTGGCTAGTGTAGTTTTGGAACCCAAAAGGTTCCCTTAGGAGGAAGTAAAACGGTAACTGATGGGTAGTCCTACTGTCAGGTCATACGCCAGCATACTGACAGGCGAGGTTGACATGGACTTAGATGAAGGTGAGCCGCCACTACTCAATGATGAGCACTTCAGCAATGAGGTGCCTGGATTTATTTCTCCGGAGCCGGACAGCAGTAGGTGAGTTTATCTATTGCTGTTATTGGTTCCCTTCACTTTTCATCTCTTTGGTAGGCCACACACTTACTACAGATGTTATGTGTTTGCCAGTGAGGAGGAAAGTGAGGGGGAGGATAATGTTGATTTGGCGGGCAGCCACATCATTGATCCCCTTTCGCAAGAGGGTCCTGTCCATCCTCGTGCTGAAAATCCACCCTCATATGTTGATCTCGCTATGCCGTCGGCAAGGGCTCTTGTTTGTCACCCTCGTTTCCCATCCCGTAATATTACTGCAGACTCGGTTTGTCCCAGCTCTGTCACCTCATTAAATGAGTGTACAACTTTGTCTGGTAATAAGCAGTCTCGCCACCAATATCCCGAGATAGAATGCGATGATGGTCTTGCGACGGCTGTTTGCACAGATAATTTGGAATGCTTAGGTTACACCGAACGTCTGTTTGGATTTTCACCCTCCCGATTTACTGATCTGGCGGTAGGAATGGTTTTTCCTAACAAAGATGTCCTCAGAGATGTTGTAGATGAAATCCACATAAGGTGTTTGAGGGAGTGTGTGAGGCCTGTGTCAAACCACGAGAGAGTTCTTATCCAATGCAAGACACGAACAGTTTCTGGATGCCGGTGGGAACTGAGAGCATCTGAGGTTGGAGGGGTGTTTCGTATTAACAAGTACATGAACCAACACACATGCGGTGTTCAGAAAAGGCACAATGGATTAGGGCACAATGCTGCTACTTCCAAGTTTATTGCCAAAGAGCTAAAGAGGTTTGTGTTAGAGAAAGCCGACCTTTCAAGTAAACAGACAAGACTTTTTATCTCTAGTAAATATAATATATGGGTATCAAAGTGGAAGGCCCAGCGTGCTCGCAGATTGGCAGTTGAAGCAGTTTATGGTACTCAGAGAGAATCTTTCAGTGTATTACCTAGGCTAGGGTCTGAAATGGCAAAGCGCAAACAAGGCTGCGTGTACCATCTATATGAACATTCTCAGACTAGAATTTTCATGGGTTTCTTCTGGGCTTTTGGTCCAGCCATCCAAGCCTTCAGGGAGAATCTACGTCCGGTCATCATAGTAGATGGTACATACCTGCGCAGTGCATACAAGGGTGTTTTGCTTGTGGCATGCTGTCAAGATGCTGATAATCGTATCATCCAGCTAGCTTATTGCATAGTGGAAAACGAGAACACCGGAAATTGCGCCTTGTTTTTTAAATTACTGCGGCAGTATGTGTTGGAGGGGTACTCTTGGCTTGGTGAACTCCTTATAATCACTGATAAAGGTACAGGTCTTAAAGCTGGAATGAAACAAGAGCTTCCCACTGTGAACCATGTTTGGTGTGTCCGCCATTTTATGGAAAACTTTCACTCAAAATTTCCCGATGATTCTCTTCGTCCCTCCCTCTGGATTGCCGCAACGACAGCTCTGCAGTCGACTTTTGATTACCACATGGGATTGATAAAGAAAGCCAGTCCCCAGGCTTATGCTTGGTTGATGAAGGAGGAGTTGCACAAGTGGACTCAGCTCTATTGTCCTTTATCCCGCTGGGGTATTTTCACCACAAATCCTTGTGAGAGTACAAACGCTGCACTCCGTGCTGCTAGGGCCCTTCCGGTTGCCGGTCTGGTTCAAGAGACAAGGGAGATGGCCGCGCAACATTTTGCTCAGAGATATGAGTTGAGCAAAACCCGTCAAAGATGTATAACCCGAGCTGCCGCTAAGAAAGTTGCCAAAGTCAGAGATCGGTCACACCAGTGTGTACCTGTTGCTTATGGGCATGAACTTTACGAGGTACAACATCTGGGAGCATTGTTTTCTGTTGATTTGACCTTGAAAACATGCTCTTGCCGGCAGTATCAAACTGCTGGACTGCCCTGTATTCATGCATGTTCTGCTATCACTCTCATGGGCCGTTGCACTGACGATTATGTCTACGAATTCTATTCCATGGAGAACTTCATTCGAACTTACAAAGTGACCTTCAAGCCTCTGGAAGCGTACCGCGAGTGGCCCCTAGATCCCACTAGCCATTGGGTAATACCTCCCGCTTGGAAAAGAGCCGCAGGCCGGCCGAAGGGAGAAAAGAGGATTGAGTAACAGTCATCTCTTTTTTACAGAAAGATCGTTCAGTGTGGCAATTGCAAAGGTCGGGGTCATAACAAATTAGGCTGTTCCCAACCGCCTCCTCTCCGTGTCGCTCGCAGCCCCTAGTCTCTCTTGGTTGTTGTGATTTTTTTGTAAAATTTCATGTATGTTCTGTTGGACATTGTTTTTGTTATACTCAGACCAACAATTATGTCCCGATGTATGTGAAGTATTTTGCTAGCAGTCTTTCATTTAATGGTACCCCCTTGTATTTTAATCCAATGATGCTGCTTCCCCCGTTCTGACTGGGTTTGTGCGCAAGAAGAGACGCTCGTCATACGTTCACAACTGCTCATGCCCCCGGGTTTATAATCCCAGGCGATAATGATTCTGTGAGTACAGTCTATGTATTGGAAATAATGTGGTTACAGTTAGGTATTTTTTAATTGTTCGATTGTTGAGCGGCACATGGAATCCCAATGGATACTCTCACATAGAAGCCTAAACGCTTTTCTTCGTTTTGAACCCCCCCCCCCCCCTCCCTGTTATCCTAACCTGACAATTATGGGTATTGGATTCCATATGTACATGGGTTATTTTACATGAACCCAATGAGTGCACACATCAATTCAGCAATACAATTTAATAACACATTTTATGTATTTGACTTATATTTTTTATCCTGCCACTCTTAAGTTCAATTCAGCATTACATTTTTAATAACACATTTTATGGATTTGACTTATATTTTTTATCCTGCCACTCTTAACTTTGCCTGTTATACCCAGTTCGGCATCCCTGACAAACGTCGGGATGTTTGAAACGTAGCACCTTGATATGATGATATGGTTCTCTCACAACCACATTGCTTGTTTAGACATCTGTTATGTCTGGGATTGGCAGTTACAGTAGTTGCCTTTTTCAAGTTCCTAAAGACTAACACCTAAAACTGCCTGTTTTCCCAGTTTTTGTAACTGCCACCTAAAACCGCCCAAGTAATGGGTTATACCACTTGTGCATGCAAACCGTTTAAAATTATATAATATTATGTATACCTATTTCAGTTTCACTTATCCCTTCCCTTACTCTCACTCCTTTTGCCTTTCCTCTTTGTTTTTGCAGAGAATATAAAACACCGTTTCCCACAGGAAGGAAGCCCAAGTATTCGTGTGAGTCGCAGTATCTGTTTTCTGTTCTCGGATCTTTTTCCTCAATTTTTTTTTTTATATTCCGTTGGTATACGATTTACCCTGCTAACTCAAACGTTGTTTGGTTTTAAATATTGGTTCTTCCGACAGTATGTCAATGAGACAAGTTGTAGCGGAGTGGAAAGATCACCTTGCTACTGATGATGATGAGTGGGAACTGCTTGCCCAGTGTGGCCTCCAAAATGTTGTGAATTTGTGCGACGTGGCTGTGCCTGAGAATGCTAGCGGTATGATTGGTCGCATGTGGAGATCTTCGGGACGGGTTATTAGAATAAATGATATACAGCTTTGCCCCACCATTGAAGAAATGTTTGCTCTGTTTGGCACCGCTCAGAAACCCCTCTTGTGTGCAGTACCTACGTACAAAGAAGTGACGATCACTGCAGTTGCAATATTTCTTGGAATAAGTGAAGAGGACGCACAGGGCCTTGTTGTGGATGGTGAGTTGAGTGTAGAACTTATATGCCGCAACCTTTGGGGTCGTTTTGAGATGGATGTCAGGAATAGGGGTTTTTTGCTTGCTTTCACGGGATGCCACCTTTTACCCGGAAAGAATGGGCTTTTCTCTTTGCAAGTGGTTCCGGTACTGGAGCAGTGTCTAAAGGGTGCGTCGATTGTGCCGGTGGTGTTAGGCCATTTACTTGAGAGTCTTGATGATATCTGGGACATAGATGTTCAACGCTCATTCCCTGTTCTATTTTCCGTGAGTTTTGCTTTTAATTTTCTAATTTGTTTGTATTTCCTGCCCCGAAACACTCTGATTTGGCCACCCTCTTCACAGGTTTGGGCGTTCGAGCATCTGAAGTTGCTCCCGCTCTGTTTTTCTGACTCGATCAACAAAATTGACTCTTTTATCAGTCGCTATCGCCATCGAGAAATAACCGATGACCAACTTCACGAGCACATGTTTAAAGTTGCTACCCCTGACAATATCCTGTGGAAGGTAAATCACTGGGATATTCAACCTTTGTTCTGGGCCAACAATGGGAGCACCTGCCGTGTTTTACTGCCAACCCTCAATGGAACCACCTTCTATATACCAGCACTTGTTACCAGGCAGTATGGCTTCAACCAGGATCGTCCAGTTATAGAAGAAATGTTTTCGATGTGCATTCACTGTTGTACCTGTAGAATTCCCCAAAAAATGCGGGCGACGCTCAGGTCTTTGTTCTCTGATAAGTCACGTAGGCCTTTCCCCCAATACCTCCAACCGGTTGACTACCGAAAGCCGTACACAGATGAATATCTTCACTGGATGCACTCCAATCAAGCATTTGTGGAGGACTCGGATGACACTTTTAGTGAGGAAGAGATGGAAGACATCGTGGTGGTAGAAGATGACTCGGACGAGTCTATATAAGGACCGACCCAGTACATTAATGGTACCACTATTGATACATGTATGGAAAACTGTTAAAAGGCAGATGAGTTACGCATCTGTAGTGTGAAAGTGTTTTTTTTTAGGTACTGAAGTATTTCTACTCTCTATGAACAGTATTTATGTTGCAGGATTTTCTTTGGTATTATTTGATGAAATTGCAACACTAATTTAATTCTACATTTTTATTGTTTGTATACACTTCATCCCACATATAAAATTGATAGGCCTAATGAGAGGAAAATTCATTGTACATATATTGCAAGTCCACTACGGAGGACGTTAAACAAGGTAAATTGTTTAGTTGAATGTAACACCACAACCCTCTTATATGCAGCCCAACAGATGTGATGTTGTTCATGTTCAAATGATACCATTTTACCCCTACTATTTCAGTATGGGTTGGTCCCTTGAATGTTGTGGTAGACAATACATCAGCGTTTGGGGACACTGCATCCATCGCTTCACAGGATTCGTTGACGACACATCAGGTATCTTGTTGGAACCCTAACAATCCATTGAAAAACCTAACCATTCGTTCTTGCAAACGATAGAGCATAGATCGTTGGCATGCTGGTTGGTTTCTAAGGGGTTGGGGTGTGCATGGAACCACGGGACAAGCCATAGAATTCGTTATGTTAGGAATTCATATAGCCAATCCTTTTAGTTTTAGGAATTCATATAGCCATTCTCTGTACCTGCGGGATTACAAAAGTTACGTGGGTGTAAGGCTGCTGTCACACTGAACCAAAAATACAACGTTTTACAATGTCACACTAATGTAAGTCATCCCAATACCTTAGCGATGTTGTCTACCATTAAATGACGATGGTATAACAAAAGTTGGTGGTTTAATATTATTTTCTGCCTACTTCTACGCCACCTTTCACTTGGTAAGACAGAAGCAAAATAATTTACGTAACCTGCATGGCCAAGATAGAAGGTTGTTAGACATGTCGACAAAGAATAACTTACATACCAGTGGATTGAACAAACAAAACAACGATATCATCCTTGAATAAAGAAAGCAAGTTAATCACCTGTTTTGGATCCAAACACCTTTTCCATTCCTTTGTACAATACACCTGGATTCACCCTTTGTAAGAAACGTAAGATAATCCCAGAATTAAGATGGAGATTGGAGTGATTTGGATTAAACCTTTAATGGATGCTTGCCTTTGGAGTTAGTCTTTTAACTTAGTTTGTACTACGATTTTGGATGTGAAAACGCTTAAGGTGGTTACTCATATTTATAGTATCATTTCTGTGTCTACTGATCATTGAACGCCACATGTAACCCTCTTCATGCGTTGATTACAGGGAAGACATAACACTATTAACACGTCATATCGTTATAATGCACAATTAAATTAATACTACCTTCTGCAGCCCTTTATAAGACATTGGGTGTTGGGATGTTGGGTCAAATCACCCTCTGAACCCTAGGAAATCCTGCAAGGCTACATGGGCGCTTATGTGTAGATATGAAAGACCCCTTACAAGATCGAAAGGGTGTAATAAAAATAGTCCTGCATTTGTCACTTCTGCTTTAATTATGTCGAAAGCCGTGTACGCTACCACAGTTTAAAGGTAAAGACCTCGAAAGCAGGGGCAGAGTATTGTTGTAATAAAATTATTATGCATTTAAGTGATATGACTGATAACTTTATTTGTCATACTGCCAACACTGTTTTCTTAGAAAATATTGATTATCTTTGACTGCCTGAATTGTAGAAGCTGAATCTGTTATCTTCCAGTTGATTATCTTTTAAACCATGCAATAGTCTCTCCTATATAATTTTGTTGCGTGAATAATGCATTTGGGTGGTCTTATCGGTGAGAAAGGCTGCTGCCATAAACTTGTTACGTTTTGTAATGCCAACTGTAAAACAGTACGGTGTTAACAATGACTGGGGCATTACCCCTGGCAAACTTGTTAACAAACCTTGTAATTTTATTTTTGAAGAGACCTTACAACACATATGGTAGGTTTCCATCCCAAAAAACAAAAAGAACACCTGCTAGTTAAACTGGTCTCCCTGTTGAAAGAAACCACCAATGCCTTAATGGTACAAAATGCAATTGTTGACAATTTGAATGAGAGGAAGACCCTGCAACATATAGGGTATCTTTCCATCCCAAAAATGGTACAAAATGCAATTGTTGACAATTTGAATGAGAGGAAAATTCCTTGTGTACATCATTTTTTCGGCTTCAATACCAAAAAACCTACGCATCTCCCATGCATTTGTCCACTTCAGTTGTAAGACCTGATTGTTGTGGGAATGGAGTAATTGTTCGTGCCTAATCGGAAGGTGTTACTTGTATTATGTCCGATAGACCTTCCACCACGTTCATTCCTTCACCTAATCAATGTCGCCAAATGCACAACATTTGGACGAGCATTACAAATCTGTGGAATTGGGTGACTTCAACATACCCCGGTATGGTAGGAATTCATATAGCCATTCTTAGTACCTGGCCATTTATAAATAAAATGGAGGTTAGATATACTGAATACGTTTCGCATATTAAACTAACGAAACTTTCAGGGATAGACGGCTGAACCTTAAAATCATAATGATGGTAGAACAACAGGTGGTGGATCCTAAACATTACCCTCCTCCCTTCTCTTGGACCTTTTGATGAATACCTTGTCTTGTAAACTGTACGCCCTTAATAGATTAGTATTAGCCATGCCCCCCCACAACATCAAGACAAGGTAATGGAAAACCAACACCAAAAAAGGGAAACAAAGAATACAATACACACATGTTTAGCGTAATACCCTTACCATCCATGGTTCAATCCAGATGTTTTGGCTGGTTCTGCAGGCACGAAAATAACACAGCGGTTGAGCATTATAAGGGTATCCCAAATTTATTTAAGATTAAAATTTGTATCTTGGGTGTTTGTCTGTCATAAGAGTTTTCTTCGCTGGCTTTGTATGTGACAATATGCAGGTTTCTCACAACTATTTATAGGTGGTTGGCCATATACGTACTTATCTTTAGATATGAAAGACCCCTTACAAGATCGAAAGGGTGTAATAAAAATAGTCGGTCATTTGTCACTTCTGCCTTAATTATCGAAAGCCGTGTTCGCTACCACCAAGAAGGTAAAGACCTATAAACAGGGCCAAAGTATTGTTGTAGTAAAAATATTATGCATTTAACTGATATGACTAATAACCTTTATTTGTCATACTGGCAACACTTAGGGTATAAAGGGTTACTGAATCGAAAGGATGTAGTCCTCCTTATATGTTTAGATAACTGGACCGTATACCACCTTATCTCATAACTTTACCAAATGGAACTTATCGGCATTCAAGGGAGTAAACCTGTCGATAAAACATCAGCACACTGTAAGTGGATGACCACTACACCTAAACGGCAGCACACCGGTGTATGTACTGAAAAACAAAGACAAGATTCAAAATAAATGGTGATCAGACAAACCGACTTTGAACGTATGAACGTTGTTGGCAACATCGTACTTAAAACCCTCCATCTATTCATTGGTAGTGGCGGTTACATACAGACCGGTTATAATTCTTCCAGATTCATATTTAGTTGAACATTTTTAATTAGTCAGAAAATATGGACCGCCACCTAGCACGGTTCGGTTATCCAGTTTTGTAACTCCTCGATACAACTGGCAAAGTAGGGTTCATACCACTTGGGCATGAACCTAGTTATAATATACTCTCCCCTACGAAAAAAGGCTAAGTGTAAGGAACTAAATCAAACGGTATCCAGAATATATTTTGTCTACTTTCTCTGATAGTTTTATTGTGTAACTAGAATCTCGTTAGGTTATTGGCATTCCGTCTAATAATATTTTCGTTTGCCTGGTAGTATGTCAATGAGAGAATTAGTTAAGGAGTGGAAAGATGCCATTGCCGTTGAGGATTGTAATTGGGGAATGCTTGCCGAGTGTGGCCTCCGAAATGTAGTGGGTTTGTGCGATGTTGCTGTCTCTGAAAATGCTTGCGCTATGATTGGTTGCAATTGGAGATCTACCGGACGGGTGATCTGTATGAACAATATACAGTTGTGCCCTACCATCGAAGAATTGTTAGCTCTGTTTGGATCTGCCGATAGAACAGTATTAACCGCAGTACCAACATACAAAGAAGTGCGACTCAGTTCTGTTGCAGCATTTGTTGGCATCACTAAACAGGATGCCCGGCACCTCATCGTATAATGGTAATTTGAGTGTACGACGTATATGCCGCAATCTGTGTGGGCGTGTTGAGAGTCACGTCAGGAATAGGGGATTTTTGCTTGCTTTCACTGGATGCCACCTCTTACCCGGAGAGAATGGGCTCTTCTCAATGCAAGTTGTGCCGGTACTGGAGCAGTGTCTCAATGGAGCGTCGATTGTTCCATTGGTCCTTGGTCATATTCTCCACCGTCTTGATAATATATGGGATAGAGAGGTTCAACTAGCTTTCCCGGTCCTTTTTGCAGTAAGTTATGGATTTATGGATTTATGTTTGCAATGTTCCAATATCGCCTCTCTAATTTTTCCATTTTCTTTTAATGTTCCCCACCCCTCCCCCCCAATCTGCAGATTTGGGCGTTCGAGCATCTGAATTTGGTCCCGTTACTTTTTCCTAACCGGCGGAACATAATAGATGGTTTCAACTACCGCTATTGTCCAATAACGGATGACCAGTTAAATGAACATTTGTTGACGGTGGGTACCCAGACAACATTATCTGGAATGTTCCCCACTGGCAAATTCAACCAACTTTCTGGGGCAACAATGGGAGCAGCAGCCGGGTTTGGTTGCCAACCCTAAATGGAACCACCTTCTATATACCAGCACTTGTTACCAGGCAGTACGGGTTAATCCAGGATTACCCGGTGATTCAAGAAATGTTTCCATTCTGCACTCATTGTTTGACTTGTAACATTCCCAAAAAAATGCAACATACGCAAAGGTATTCGTTCTCTCGAACATCCCGTCGGGCGTTTCCACCAGAGCTGCAACCGGTTGACCATCGCAGGGCATACACCGATGAATATATTGAGTGGCTGAGGTGCAACCAAGCATTCTTGGTGGACTCGGACGACTATTCCAGCGAGGAAGTCGGCACGGATGATGATTTACCATGGGCATACGATGACTCGCCTAGTGACTAACAGGATGATTGAGTTAGGGATGTACCACAGTTACAAGTTATTTGCTTTTGTTTGGTTAGTTTCTGTTTTATCTTGTTATGTTTTTTTGAGTTGAGGACCCGTGTTACTAAACTGAGGAAAGCATGTTTGTTGGCTACCACATAGACCTAACCCATAATGGAATAACATGTCTGTCATCCGCATTCAAACCGGAATATCATGCTTTTTATATGAACCCAAAAATTATTTATTAACCATTTATGCTTGATAAATTTGTTGTGGCAACTGTGTAGTATTGTCATGCCAACTGTAACTGTCGGATTTGAGGTCTGCCCCGCCTGTCGAATTGTATGTTTATGCATAGGCCAATCACTTTTAGGAATCCATTAGCCTATCTTATTACCTGCGTTTAAAAGAGGTAACACCAAATTTTGTTTGGGGAAATGTTTAGTGTATATTATTCCCCAATGAGAGTCTTCAGTAAACTAGTCCAGGCTGGATTGACATGACTGCACAGCAACACTAGGGATCTATCACATTTGCTTTGGTTTGGTTAGAGTTCGATTATTTGTGTCCTTTGTATCTATCCTTCCAGTGATATTTAAATATTGCTATGCATATGACAATTGTGCCAGACCCTTTACATCATGCACGATTTACTATACCAACCATCCCAACCACCTACACTGTTCGACTATTTTTGTCCTTTTTATAACAGTAAAAAAGGGCTAGTGGTCTACATAGCTGTGTAGTATTGTCGAGTACAAGGACCAAGAAAGACCTAAGCACTACCTATTTTCCTCTACCACCTTATCTCTCAACTTTACCACTGTGGGATGTTATCGGCATTCAAGGGAGTAAACCTGTCGACACG
>JAJJMA010265071.1:0-14301 GCA_023529015.1 Papaver nudicaule | reverse complement strand
CGGCCGCAAATTTTTTACATTGATGCCACCACTTTGTAATTTTTTTTAGCCACCCCAAACATAAAATCCTGGTTCCGTCCCTGGATGGTAATTAAACCCTCGCTAGAAGTTTTAAACCATGCACTTCTAGCTAAATGAGCTTGGGTTCAAACTCTCAAAGCAAAATATTTTAAGGAAAAAAATTCCATACATGACACTGAAGAGAAAGATAAAGCATCATGGGTCTGGCAAGGCATCGAACTTGGAAGGTCTATCATTCAGAAGTACTCTTTCATGGTTACTAACAATGGTAAAACTGCCAAAAAAATTGCTGAACAAGTGGCTTCGAGATTTGGATTTTACACTGACTCCAAATGAGGTATGTCATTTTCAACTGGTTTACGTATGTGAACTCATGATACCAAACACCAATAACTGGAATGTTGAACTCTTTTCTACGTTTTTTACTCAAAATATTGTGGGCAAGATTATAGCTATTCCCATCCCTTTCGAAGAACAAGACATACTTGTTTGGAAGCCAGCTAGATATGGCAAGTTCACGGTCAAGAGTGCATATAATGCCATTTGTGCAGACAAATATAACCAGCAGTACAATGACCCTGTTCCAAAAGAATTTGGAAGGAAATGTGGAATTGCAATATGCCACACAGCGTAAATATGTTTGCTTGGAAGTATCTCAAGGAGATTCACTCAACTCGGATGCGTCTTGCTAAGTTTAAGAGAAGCATTGAAACTCACTACAACTGTGACAAACACCCAGAAGAAACAATGTATCACATCTTAATAGTATTTCCACAAGTTAAAACTACATGGTTAAAGCTGGGAATTTATATCAAAGCGGTCAGGTTAGCTACTAATTCGCTAAGGTATTGGGTCATATCTTGGCTTACAAAGCCACCAAACTTACGTGCTGAAGAGCATTGAAGATTTAGCTTGACTCTGTTAATTGGTTGCTGGATTTTGTGGAAAGAACAATGTGAAAACATCTATAAAGGGAAGTCACTTAACCCTACTAACATTGTTATACGCATCAATAGGCATTAGAGAGTCTAGTAAAAACAATTTTGCATTGTCTAACAGTGCTAGGTTATGCGATAGTAACACCAACAGTAGTTGGAAGCCTCCTGTTGTTAATGTTTACAAGTTAAATGTAGATGCCTCATTTGATTATGGTATTAATGAGATGGGTTATGGCATTGTTGTTCGTAACTGCAGGGGTGTCAAAGGAAAATGGCAAAACTCCATCCTAGGTCCAGAGGAAGCGGAGTGTACGGCAGTTAAAGAAGCTTTGACGGGGGCAAGTTACCAGCAACTAGACCATATTATCATTGAGTCTGATGCCAAAAATGTAATTCAGTCAATAATATCAAGTAGTATGTCTGTCACATGGGAGAAAATATGCACCAAATAAGTGAAATTAAGCTCCTCATCTTTAGTTTTAAGTAGAAATGTCAGTTTTCTCTAGTTGTTAGGGATGTTAATGGTGTTGCAGATGAGATTTCTAAGCACACCAGGGTCAATAAATTAAAGTTGGAAAGCCATTTTAACTTTCCTCCTTGGACTAACTCCCTATTGAGCAAAGATTTGAACAACAATATTCAGTAAGAAACAAATTTCAGTTTGTTATAAAAAAAAAAAACTACTATACTAGAATATTTCTAGCAATTAATTGCTAGAAATGACATGGATCCTCATTATCCATCTTACTTTTTTTTTTTCTTTTTTTTTTGTATCTAATTGTAATTAAGTTCTGAAAATCCCATTAAAAATGGAAAGGGAACGGAAGATCTATTGTAATTAATCTCACCTGCTTAATTTTGGTTAGTAGTTCCATTATAAAAATGCATTGAACTCGTTAACTGATGGACAGGGAAAGGATCGGGGAAAAAAAAAAGCGTGTTCCTAGAGAAAATAAAGATGTCAAATTCGATTGCTGATAAGATTGTTATGGCTCTGGCCTTATGCTTGTTGCTTCTTGGTGGATTATCTGGTGAAGCAGGCGGGAGGATGAACGGTTAGTGTGTATTCCATTTCATGAACTTAACGTCTTTTCTACCCAGAACTAATGATGCTTCAAAATTTTGGTTTCAAAAATACTCTCCTAGTATCGTGATGATAAATTAAATTTTTAATATACTAATTACCTACCAAAACATTTTGGAAAATACGGAGGATTTAAGGATGCTTAGGTGTTAACATTTGAGATGGGAATTTATAATTGGAATATGAAGCCTGTGTCGATTAGAGATTTATATCTATACTTACTGTAAAGACGAGGGTACCGAGTACACCACCAATCTTTTATTTTAGTCCACTTATAAGTCAAACCTTGACCGGTTCCTGTAATCAAGAACTCAAGAACAAGATCTCTTTCAGATCTGATTGATTCACACAAGGGAGTCAATACAAGAATCCGAAAGACTATGTCAACCAACCAAGTACGATACTTTATTTATATAAGATGACTCAAATATAATGCGGAAGTAAAGTAAAGTACACACAAGATTTTGTTAACGAGGAAACTACAAACTCGTAGAAAAACCCTGGGACCTAGTCCAGTTTTGAATACTCTTAAGAATTAAGCCGTCAACACACCAACTCTCAGACTTCGGACTAGCTGGTGCATACAATATGACCCTAATACGACTATTAGTCAAAAAGGTTTTCCCTCAGTATTTCCACGCCTCCAACCACAACAAGGTGGTCACGCGCATGTACTCCCCTACGTAAACAGACGCCCGTTACTGTCTTACGCAAGAGCTGCCTCACAGCCCGTCGCGAGGACTATCGCTACCTGACCTCCAATCGGACGATTACAACCTTATGGACAACAACCAAATAGCGGCAGGTTAAATCGCAAGATGATATCCTTAGTAAATAACAGATATTTCACCGAAGTCTTTTCACACCAAGAGCGTGGATATTGAGTTTACTTAGGAAATAAACACCTCGAGATATCGATCAAGGTTTCAAAACCTAAACTCCCGAAAGAGTAACCTTGTCGTCCCAGTTGGAATCAAGCAGCAGATAGCTGTAGCAAGTACGATATGATATGACCGTGAAGAACGATGTACCTGCAAAGAATAAATCTAACAACACCGATCTTGATTCCACTCAATATCTATAGTTTAGGCACACAAGCCGAAAGCGTCTTGCTGACAAATCCAGGTTAATAGATAAAGAGTATGTTCTAATCACAACGATCTTGAGTGGTCTTATATCAGAAGAGAAGGACCTTAGAATAAACAAGATCGTTAGGTTTGATAGACGTGATAGAACAGAACACAAGTACAATACAAAGAAGACTAGTAAACATAAACTAGTTTCCCGTAAGATGTACTTCTAGGCTTCTCGATCCCAAAAGAAGACTTACACGCAATTCTAGACCGAGAGAAAAAGCTCAAAGGTAACTGAAAAGAAAGCGACAACACAAGCTAACAATTCCGAAGAAGAGCTTGGTTAGAGGGATAAAGCTTTTAGGAGAGATATCACTCCTATTTATATTGACTAACGCTTTAGCTTTGAAATGAGGCAAAGTTTAATTTCGCAAATTCCACAAAGCACATTTACATAATAGTTCATAAATTCCCCATTTAGTCTCATAGCTTTTAATGAGAACTAATAGTCTAGCATTTTACATTTAAGAAGAATATATTCCATAAAGAAAATATATTTTCGAAACATGTTTAGCCAAGAGGAACCAAAAAAAATACTATTTTAAGGTATATTTGGATATTTCGTTTTAATTCGAAATATGGTTCTTACCAAAGATGATCCCTGGGAAAGATCTCAATTCGAAAACTTGTCCTTAGTTTCGAAAATCTCCTTAGATATTATTACTTCCAAATGTCGTCACCAGCTTTATAATGTCGACATTACTTCCTTGGTATTGCTGGGCTAACCAGACGAACCTAGGTGGAAGTGGGATCTGGTCCAACGTGGTTCAACGTTCCGCATAAACGCATCATAACAAACGTGGACAAATCCTTGTGTATTAAGCTTAAGTGAACACATTGGTTCAGACTTTTCGAATCACGCAAATAGATGTACCATTGGAAGTACGGTGCGAGATTCCACGAGTAACTAGAAAAATGTTAAATCTCCAGAATTCTTGATTCCAATATAGATGTCACGTTAATGATATCCAAGAATTCAAATCAAAACATCAAATGAATATTTGATCAAATATTAAAGCATACGAAGATTTAATCACGTACAATATTGATCCGTAATCATGTGTCCACTAACTAGAGCAACTAATCATTTTTCAGATGATGACTCAATCTCACTTAGTTGTACATTGAAGATGAACGAATTCAAACTTCAAACCAAGAATATCAAACTCATTAATTCGTTGAAGCACAAATCGAAAAGATAGAGTTTGAACTTCGAAAATACGCATTCTGAGTCAACCATATTAAGGTTTCGAAACGTACGTCAGTTTTGGCAAAAACAAAATTAAGGTTTCGGAACCTAAAGTTCATTATATGACCGGAACTGATTTAAGGTTCCCAAATCAAGTTTCCATATAGCGAAACCTAGAGCTTGGTTTCGAAATCTAGATTATGTTTAACAAAACCTTGTTTAAGGTTTCGATACAAGAAACACATATTGAATTCTTCACAAATGTTTGTTGTCGAACTTGAGAGTCCATGTGGTCGAGAACCGTTTCAGCATCACACCTTTTTAGCCTCGACGCACAGGAATATATTTCCCGGTTCACATAAACCTTTAGGAAACCCCTGGGTATTTTCGACCTTTTAGAACTCACATGGTCAAGACACATTGGCCTTGATTCTCAAGTCACTGTCAGCCACACAAACATAGTTTCGAATCTGTTATATCTCATTGGTCACAATATTTAAGTTTCGGACCAATAGCTTATGAATGCGAAAACCAGATTATGGTTTCGAAATCAACGTCAGTTTTACCAAAACTTACAATGAGGTTTCGAACATTGAAAATTCATAAGTTGAGATACACAAATTTGGTTTCGGAATCCAGAAGTGAGATATTTCATACTAGATGTTCATATACAGAATCAAATGAATGATTCAGAACTTCAGGGTTCAGAGCCAAACCAATACGTTGTATTCGAATCTCAGAAACAAATATTTTTCTCACTCGACTTCTAAAAAAAATATCTAAATAAAAAACAACTATCTCAAAAATCACAAAAAATTATCTAAAAATTTGAATATGTCAGTTACTCTCTCCGTTCCACATTAGCTGAGCTATAAACTTTAAAATTTTGTCCCATATTAGTTAATTTATCCAAAATATATATGTCATATTTCTAAATTAACCCTTTTGATTGATTGTTATTAAATCTTGGTATAAAAACTATGTATAATTTCATAATCATTTTTATACTCGTTACATAGGTGATTTAAAATGCTTTCCAATGATATAAAGTTTACAAATATACGTGTCATAATTTGAGAGATAGGTAATTTCTAAATTTTACTATTTTTCTACGTATAAGGATATTATTGGAAAAAACAGTAAAACATTTCCAACTCATATTCATAAGAATCCAAGATGCAAGAACAATCATTGCAAGAGTAGCAATAGAAGCAAGAGAAGCACAAATTACAATTTTCGAAGGTTCCTTCAAAATTCGATCCCTGAGAACAAACAATTACATCCATAGATTGGCAAAGGATAGTCTTCAAGAACGGATTTGTAGATAAAGACTTGAGGTTGTCACTGGTAAAGGACCTGAGAAATTATTGCAGGAAGGATTCAGTGCGTTAAGACATGTAAGGGAACCACAAACTTCGCGTCCTCCTTGCAGATAATTCTATGAAGGACCATTAGATTGTAAGCTACGCGTCCTCAAGCTTTTGGTTTATTTTCTAATCTTAGGCTCCTGGACTTGTCTTCAAATTCAATTTCGGGTCCAATTCCGTCAGAGCTTGGGTTGCTTTCATCACTGTAAGTCCTCTATCTCCAAGATAAATTACTCAATGGAATAATTCCGCTGCAGTTAGGAGCATTGAAATCTCTGCAAAAGCTTAGAATTGGTGGGAATCCTCATTTAGTTGGTCAAATTCCACCTCAGCTATCTTGACTACCGCCTCAACTATCTTGACTCTCTGCTCTACACGTTATGAATCTATCTTCAACTAATATTTTGGGTTCCCAATCTTTTGGTTTATTTTCTAATCTCCAGCTCATTGACTTGTCTTCGAATTCACTTTCGGGTCCAATTCCACCAGAGTTTGGATGCTGTCATCACTGCAAGTCCTTTATCTCCAAGATAATTTACTTACTGGAACAATTCTGTTGCAGTTAGTCACACTGAATACTCTGCAAAAGCTTAGAATTGGTGGCAATCGTCATTTGGTTGATCAAATTCCACCTCAGTTGGGATTACTTACTAATTTAAAATTATGTGTGGCTGCCGTGACTGGTCTTTCTGGTACTATACCACCCACATTTGGTGACTTGGTTAATCTCCAGATATTGATACTTCATGATACAAAGAATCTGGTTCCATACCACCTGAATTGGGTCCGTTCTAAGCTTAGGAATCTGATTTTGCATAATAATAAAATTATTGGTTTTATTCCAGCTGAATTGGGGAAATTGAAACAACTTACTTGTTTGCTTCTATGGTGGAAATTTATCAGTGGAGAAATTCCACAAGAATTAGCGAATTGTTCTGATTTAGTTGTTCCCGATGCTTCTTCTAATAAAATGACTGGTGAAATCCCTAGTGATTTAAGGAAGTTAATTTTTCTTGAGAACTTCAATTAATAGACAATTCACTGACAGGCTAAATTTCATGGGAGTTAAATAGTTGTACCTGCATCTTTACATGAGTAAATTATCTGGACCAATTCCATGGCAAATAGGAAATTTGAAATTCTTGCATGTCTTCTTTTGTGGGGTAATTCAATTTCAAGAACTATACCCGCTTTGTTGGGGAACTAATGTGGAACAGAGGGAGTAATTGACATATTCAATTTTTAGATAAATTTTTGTGATTTTTGTGATGTGTGTGATGGTTGTTTTTAATTTAGATAATTTTTTTAGAAGTCGAGTGAGAAAAATAATTAACTATCATAGACAACAATTACCAACAGGGAGGGTCAAATATGTTTTCAATATGACAATTGAAACATTGGCAATTTCAACTTAAAGATTATCACCACATACGCAGGTAGATACTTAAATAATCGAGACTGTACCAATCATTGTTTCTCACAAGGTTTTCCTTATGAATCATGTAAATTTTGAGGTTTTCCTTCTTCATTGAAATTGATTATAATATACCTGGGGTTTGTTATTGTTTGCATTTAAGCTTATTTGATCATTGCCCAACTGTGGAAAAATACATTCAAAGGAAACATACTAGTCTCTCTCGTGCAGTGCAAAAAACTTAAATCTACTGTTTTCTCTTAGATTTCATGAATAGGTTTGATTCCCAAAAGGATTTTCAGTACTTAAAGTATTTGAATAAATTACTTTTACTGTCAAACAATTTATTAGGTGAAATTCCAGCTGAAATTGGTGAATGTTTTTCTCGTATTCAATTATCTCATGCCACTCTTACTTATCTTGCAATGGTGGTTCGATCTTGGATCCTTATGTATAGGAATATAATATGTATAATAGAGGAAACTTTACTTTTAACAACTTCATAAATGAGGAGTTGGCGACTTCTCATATCCATGGACTTTCATCACATTTGAAAAGTTTCCTTTATTATTATAAAGAACATATTTGATTGCTTGAAAGACGAGAACATGCTAGGTAAAGGATGTTCATAAATTGTTTATAAGACTGAAACACTTAATGGTTATATAATTGAAGTGAAGAAATTTTGGAAAGACAATGAACAAAATGATTTTCCTCTGAAATTGAAATAAGATACATTCGACATTGGAATATTAAGTTACTTGGTTATTGTTCAAATAATGCCTTAAAGTTGTGTTATATAAGTGTGTGTGGAATGAGAACCTTAACAATTGCTTGATGCAAACACGAATTTGGATTAGGAAACTTGTTATAAATTTTCTGTGGGATCAACATGGGGAATTACTTATCTTTATCATGATTGTGTACCCGAAATTCTTTCATCGAGACGTGAAATGCAATAACATACTTATAGACTCAAAATGTTCATAGGTGTCTAAAACACCTTAATCCATTATCAATTGGTTATGCTTTATTAATTAATTTGTTTTGTACATACACACATACATATATATATGTGTATTTTTCCTTCAAAAAAAAAACACACATACATATATATATATACTTTTGAGTTTTGACCCACCTCTGAAAAATTCATCCAAAATGCCCCAAAATTCACTATTCATCATCCAAATGCCCCAAAATTCAGGTTTTTTCGGTGGGATTTGGATGAATTTTGGGGCATTTGGATGATGAACAGTGAATTTTGGGGTATTTGGATGAATTTTTAGGGGGTGGGGCAAAACTCAACAGTTGTAGTCCATTTTGGGGCATTCTACGACTTTTTCCATATATATATAGTTGTATAGGTTTTTTGGAGTCAGGTGGAATAAAAGGAGAAGAAATTATTTGGTTGAGCAAAGAGGGCAGAACGGTCATTTTCTGGATAAACATTATTTGCAATCATGTGAATGTTAATTAAATGGAAACTAACTGAAGTCCAAGGAAAATTACTAGTGATAGTCAGAATTCATCCTGGAGCAGGCATTTATCTCTTACGGAAACTACTGGAACACCATTTTTCTTTATGTCAAGGCAGTCTAGTTCAAAGTAAAATTCTTAAAGAAGACTCGAATGTATCACTTCATGTTTACTCAAACATGCGCAATTTGGAAAACTCCATAACAGAAACTTGTAAACCCTAGAACGTCTGCTCAGGGTCAATGAAGTGGATCTCAGCAGGATAACCTAAAAATCTTTCTCTCCTCTTTCATTTCCTGCTGCTTTGTTCATTAGGTTCTCTGATTTTCCAGGCTTCCAAACAAAATGAGATGAAAAGTTGTCGATACCTTCTTTTGCCACCAACTTCTAATTCAAAGACTTCACTGAAAATGTATCAGAATTATGAAAAGACCACCTTTTAGTGTCTGAATAGAATCAAAAGAATGACGAGAGTCAGCAATCACCATAAAAACGGCGTGTTTGGATAGTAGGAAGGAAATCCTATTAACATGAAAATGAAATTGTAATCCTGGGAAACTGATTCCATTCCCTCCAAACAAACACGCCAAAAGAGCTATAAGTTGATCAACTTCCACCTTTTTTGGACTTCTTTTGAAATCAAGTTTCCACTAAATGTTTGGTGACTATAATAGCAATTTTAGGGTTCTTATCTCTTGATACGTTATATAAGCATGAGAAACAATCAACTACATAAGTAGTGTTAGACCATAACAGATATATATATGCCTACCTGAATGAAGAATGAGGTAAGAGTTGCATTTACAAGAGAATTAACCTTGGCAAATAGTTCACAACCAAGAAACTCCATAAGGAATATAGACTTTTACAGGTGCCAAATATGAACAGTCATCACTTACAATAATTCTGTACCACAATTGAATTTTTTCGACACAAAATTTCCAAGACCAGTTCGCTAGCAAAGCCAAACTCATCAAATTTAGACATAATACTCCCGAACCACCTCTTTCCTTAAATGGCACAAACCAAATTCCACTTTATAAGATGAGAGCTTTTTGAGCTAGGCTTATAATTCGACAAAAAGTTTTGTATCTTCTTTTTTAGTTGCTTGATAATAGAGGCAGGTGCCTTAAACAAGGAAAAGAAGTAGAGACTCAATGAAGTCAATATCCATATCCATTTAAAAAGAGCTAGTTTACCTCCTTCACATAAAGAGCATGGTCTCCATACTGACAATTGAGCGTCAAATCTGTTTATAATAACAAAAATGATTTATTGACTGTAGTTTGCGGGGTTTGCCTGCCTATATTTCCGACTAAGAGAAGAAAGGGTTGGTGGGACCCCAAGACTTTGCCTCATACCATATTCCAATGTATTCTAGCAAAGGCAAACGTTGATACATATTCGGGCCAATATCTCGGGTTATTTAGGCAGTCGGTCACATATCATTGTTGTTATAATAAGAGCTCAGAAGTGCCTTTTGGCCCAGCTGCACTCCCTACATTTTTTGTTGCTGACATGTCTTACTTTACATTAAAACCCTAGCTTTTCCGGTTCTCGTATTCCTCATTCTTCGTCTCTTCCTATTTCTCTCTGAGAAAAGAAGTTTCAGATAAATGGTTCATATATTAGTTTTATTAAGAAAAAATATATGAAATTGAGTTTCAATGCTTTGAGATTATTGCATGACTGTTCATTAGGCATAGAGCATTTAAGTTCTATGGATAGTCATGTTACTCACTATTACATTGTGGCAATATTAGCCAATCACTGTACTCGTAGAGCACGTGATTTCGTAGAAGTCCAAGTAGTATAAAGCTCTGCGCTTTTTGTTTTCACAGATTAAGTAGATTATAGAATGTTTGAGCGGAGAATGTGTGAATAGATACTTTGTAGTGATCTGATAGTGAAATTGATGGTTTATGGTAATTCGCAGTTTGATCCTTATAGATGATTGTTGGACAAATGCCTAAAAGAAAATGCAGGATTGTTTGATTGCTTTGTAACTTTTGATTACTTTTTGAGTTGTGGAATTGAGTTATGAATTGTAGAGCTAGCCTAACCCTATTGGTCAACTACAATCCCAACTTTTACTTGCTTCTCAAAAATAAGTCAAAAGGATAAAATTTTATTTGTTGTCTTGTAGACTTGCCTCTCTTATACTTGTGTGCTATCTCCCCCATTGGCTCGATTTCCTTATTTTGAGCTTGTTAGTAGGAGAAACCACAACGTCTCTTAACACTCGGGAATGGGAGATTCATTCTTCTTTTATGTTCCCTTTTGTTGGTTTGTAGGAATTAGGTTGGTGACAAGTTTTGAATTCATGTTGTGGATATTACAACTATACTAGGGAGGTATTTGAAGAGAGACCCATGCTTGACTATAACCATATGATGATCAACCAATTCAATAAGCAACTTGTGAAATTAGATAGTTAGGCTCTTTTTGTGAATGACCTTTGCATTTCAGGCAGTACCACTTAGTCATAGTGAGGATATCTCAATTGCGGTGCTTTAAGTATATGTTTCTCAATAAGTCAGTACCTGTCATGCCTGCTCTGTAACTAGGTTTATATATTGAATACATTTGAAGATCAGCAAAAATATTGCCCTGTAAAGAACATGGCAGTTTATAGCTCTCCTAAATAGCTACTAAGGATGATTCCTACGAGGAGGACGATGGCCGTCCCAAAATAACTGGTAAGTTTGTCACCCCCACTATGTATATGAATTGTTTCAATTGAATGCAAACCACTTTTTGCAACTTGATTGGTTTCTGATAATTCTCTCCTTAATTCGTGTAACAAACATCTTTTGTTCATCAGGAACCATATGGACATGTAACGCCCATATAATAACTGGTGTTACTGGATCAGGAGTACTTTCTCTGGCATGGAGCACTGCACAATTAGAATGGATTGCAGGGCCTATTTCCACAGTTTCTTTTGCCATTGTCACATGTTTCTGCTGCCCGTCTCTCAGATTGTTACAGGTCCCCTGACCCTGTAACTGGAATACCAAACTACACTTGTGTGAATGGCAATCAAATCAAGGTACATACTCCATTTGCTAAACAAATTAGCAACTCATACGTGTATATATATAACATCTAGTGAAATGTTTAGGATTAGTGAGTAGCACTACTAGATATTTCTGTTCAACCTCCAGTATCCAAATCAAATCTGTAAATTGCATGTCTTACAAAAAGGTAAGACACTACTCCGACATTATTTTCACACTTTACAAAACCTGAATTAGGTCCTAGGACTCCCAAGGCTTTGGCCGCTAGTCTAGCCCAATCATCTGACATTTACACTGCAATGAGTCATGGTGGGTTAAAAATGAAGATACTGGTTGCAGTTTGCTAGTACGCAGCTGTATTCTGTGCTATGACCTACCATGTCGTGAAGACTTCAACCATCGATAAAATGAAAACTTTATGCTTTATAATTTCTCAATCAGGCATTAGATGAATTTCACCCCTCAGGGAATTCAATGATGTACATGAACCAATGACGATTTCCAGCGGTCTTTTGGTTACTCGAATTGGTAGAATTATGGTGTTTGTTTAACTAGTTTCATTTTGCAGTAGAAATTTATCAGTTCTGTTGTAATACTAAACTAACACATTACCAGTAAGGCTTTAGAGGATTTCACTAGGAAAAATCTTCTTTTTTATCAAACAACCAAATGTATATAATGACTCTTGCCAAACTTCTATACTAGGTGAATGGATCTCAGGTTCAGCTGTATATGGTTTGACTGCACATATCATCACAATTGCTGGAAGAGAGGTTTGCTTAATACTTGACCATTTTTGCGAACACTTTTGAATTACTTCAGATGAAGGGTTCATGTTAGTTTTATTAAGCAAATATATATGCTATTCCCATTATGAGTTGCAATGCTTTGAGATTATTGTATGACTGTTCAGTAGGCATAGAGCATTAACTTCTATGAATAGTCATGTTACTCATGTACATACCATTACATAGTGACATTATTAACCAATTGTTGTCCTCGTAGGGCGTGTGATGTCGTAGAAGTCCAAATAGTATAAGCTCTGCGCTTTTTATTTTCATAGATTAAGTAGATTATAAAGTGTTTGAGGGGAGAGTGTGTGAATATATACTTCATCATGATCTGATAGTAAATTGGTGGGTTACGATAATACGCTGTCCAATCCTCGAGATGATTGTTAGACAAATGCCTAAAAGAAGAATGCAGGATTGTTTGATTGCTTTTTAACTATTGATTACTTTTTGAGTTGTAGAGTTGGGTTATGAATCGTAAAGCTAGCCTAATCCTGTAGTGTTATTGCAGTATACCCAGAAAAGAGTTACGTTTATTTTCTGTTGTGCTATTCATTCAGGTGAAATGAGCTAGTAAGCTCAACTCCTTCTCCTTAGTATATGAGCAATTTCTCCATGTGGAGTTACATTTATTCATCAATTAAAATTAGTCTAAGACTACATGCTTAGTCAGCAACCCCACTCTTGAAGTTGGTCCTTTTTTTAGAACACACACTTGACAGTTGTGTAGAAACAGAGAGAGAGAGAGAGTTGAGTGAAGGGTTAGTGTGCACCTATGGGAGGGTTTCGCTTATATACACTTGGGTAAAAACTAGATACATTGAACCCAGATTTAGGGTTATGTATAAAAATATCTAGAGGCAGTATTTCTAACAGTAACACTAACTGTATAGTGTTTTAACCATGAAACACTATTCCAACACTCCCCTCATGTGGGTGCGTGGATATCTCACATACTCAACTTGTCAAGGAAAGAGTTGAATGGTCTACTAGGAATTCCTTTCGTCATAATATTAGCTATTTGGTTTTCAGTTCTTACAAAGAGAATAATGATAATTCCCTCCCTCGTGCAATTTCTCCCTGTAGAAATATCTGTCCACTTCCACATGCTTGGTTTGACCATGTTGGACTGGATTGTGAGAAATGCTGATGACGGCCTTGTTGTCGCAGTATAACTTCATAGGACTTGCAAGGTTGTATCCCATCTCTGTCAGTAGTATTCTCAACCACTATCTCACAGATTCCTTGAGCCATAGCTCTAAACTCCGCTTCTGCACTAGACCTAGCTACCATTGATTGTTTCTTGCTGCACCAAGTTACCAAGTTTCCTCCCACAAAATAATTAATTATAGCCAGAGGTAGACCTGTGATCAATCACTGAACCTGCCCAATCGGCATCAGTGTATTCTTCAACTTTGACAATCCTTATGTTGTTGCAGTCTTTAGATAGTGAAGAATTCAATACACTGCATCCATGTGCGTCTCCCATGGAGCATGCATAAACTGACTTACCACACTTACATTGGTTTTCCTCTAACCTCTGTTACCTCTCTTTGTCAACTAGAATGTCGTTGGTGTCTTCTCCCAACTTCTGATTTGGCTGAACTTGTGTGTCAATAGGTCTACAACCCAGCATTCATGTCTGGTTCAGAAGATCCAACACATATTCCTTTTACGAGATGAATATTCCTTCCTTCGATCTTGGCACTTCATTTCCTAAGAAATAGCGCAGGTCTTCTAGGTCCTTCATCTTAAATTCCTTAGCCAAGTAAGATTTCAGATTCCCGATTTCTTCCACATCATCGCCTGTCATTACAATGTCATCCACATAGACAATAAACGTGCTGATTTTTCCATTGCGTGAA
>JAJJMA010265000.1:37849-51023 GCA_023529015.1 Papaver nudicaule | reverse complement strand
CGGTGATGGAAGAGTTAGTGGTCGTGGTGGTGGAAGAGGTAATGGTCATGGTGGTGGTCGTGGTTAAACTCTAAATTGTTCGAAAATACTTGTTCATCTTTGGTTATGTTGACTTAAAACTAGTTCGTTATGTTGTTTAACTTTGGTTGTGTCGACTTTAAACTTCTTTGGTATGTTTGTGTAGGATTTTAACTTTGGTTGCTAGTTATGTGAATGAATGAAGCTTGTGTACTTAGATTTCTGTCAGTTTTTTTTTGCCAGAATCGGTTATCCTTGGTGTATACGTCGAACGATTCTCTGACATATTTACACCAAAAATTGTCAGAGTACACAATCTTTCTATAATTTTGGTTTCAAAAACCGATTATTGACTTCATGAAAAATCCATTTTTTTGAATCGTTAGATGAGTGTGTTGGGATACACTGATTAAATATGCTTAAATATCTGTATCTTCTGTCTATTTTTTGCACCGATTATGGTAACAAATTTTTATCTTTAAAAGACTGTAATCGGCCAATAAATATGTATATATATACACCGATTGGTTTGTTAAACTTTCTGAGTAGAGAATTCATAATCGACATATTATGGTCCAAATATATACCGATTGTTCAACAACACCAAGAACACAAACATAATCGGCCTATGTGTTTATATACATAGACCAATTATAAGTTGTTCAAATTCAAGATTTTGGCTAAAAAAATTTGGGTGATTTTCATGTTTAATTTTGCTTTTACATATGAATTAAAACTAATTAATCTTGTTTAGCATTTAAACAACTAATTAGCAACTAATGGAGAAAGGGTAAAACAGTCCATTTTTTATAAGAGATTTTATGATTTTACCTCAAAAGAGACCAAATTTAACCAGGAAATACAAATACAACCATGGTGAGTTAAGGGTAGAGTTACTAATTTCCACAGCCACATAGTATGAATATTTTTTTGTAGGGTGTTCGTTTGTCGGATTACTCTTCTCTCAATCCTTGTCGCGAAAACAAACATAATACTAGTACATGTTAACGTAACTTGTGGAATTTTATTTCATTCGAACGAATAATGCATTTGAGGTTCGACTGTCTTTCTTTCTTTGTGCGATGGGAAATGATGTCCCGGCAAAATGACAAAGAAAGACGAATAAGATCCCCCCACCTATAAAGAGATCCGTGGAACATAGAGAAAGAAGGCTGTTTGAAACTAACTTGTATGTCTGTGACCTACAGGCCTACCTCGCGTGACCAGATTAGATGCGACGACTTAACGTATCCATCATTGCGAAAACTGGAATTCACATTTCATTTTTCACCCGAAAGTTTTATTATATACATTGCGTGAAAAAACACCACCGGAACCGTTCTCTAATGTGGTAATTGTTTTCATTGGATCTAATAGAATTTTTGAAAGGTTAGATTGGGTCCTCACCACATTTGTGGGGGCTTTGAAAAAATCAGAGTCGACATACCGATTTTTAACTTAACCTATGTTGACTGTAGCTTAACCGACTGTGATTTTTTTCAAGTCCCCACAAATGTGGTGAGGACCCAATAGAATCTTCAATTTTTGAAGTCTGATATCGGTCGGTGGCATGCTTAATGTCGTCATTTCTTTGCCCAATACTCTTCCGTTAAGACAGTGAGACAAGCGGAACACGAGTTAATGCATGTTACAGTACTAGGTATTAGCTAGATATATACCACGCATGTCATGACTCATGACTCATGTACAATATGTTGTCTGGTGTATTATGTATTCATCGGAAATCTTCCATTTGAACTGACGATCGGGCTCTGAGGCAAAGCATTAACAAGTTTTAGTGATGTTACCGAAGCTAAAGTCGTCACTCACGAAGAAAATTATAGAGTCGAAAAAGTGTCCATTAGATTGCATTCATCCTGTTGCAGTTTTACTATTGATTGGACCGACCATCCGAAGAGAGGGAGGACCTTCTTATGGATACTTAGATCGTAATTTTTCAAAAAAAATTTCATAATCGTATAGTAACATTCCACAACTATTGTTCAAGAAAAAAATAATCAAATTGATTGAATTTGTCTTCAATTGAAATCGATTACGTCTTTCACAAAGTGGTTATCTAGTACTAGAACATCACCCAGGAATTGATTAGTGTCGTATAGTTTTTTGTTTTGAGCATAACTCAACCGCATTTTTAGTACGCAATTGACTGAATTTCGCAATAATGGAACTAGGTAGACCCATCTTCTTTGAGTAATTTGGCCTTGCCAAATGCCAATGACAATGGCCCTACATTTGTGATGTTTGATGTCCAGTTGTCGATCGGTCTCTTTTATGATGCCATGAGTGACGAATGACAACAAGTTCAAACCACAAAAAATAAAGCTGCACGTGCTTCAGAGCTCGGAAAACAATGCACAACTGCCAAAGCCAAGAAATTGATTTGGTGGGCACTGCCACTATATATCTGACTTTCTTTCGATAACCTATATAGCATGATTGAAGTCTTCTTCTTTCGACATGAAATGAAAGTTGCCTTTCACCGAGATAAGCTTACGTGGTGCGTACGCGTCTACAGTACATTGCATTAACAAATTCTGATTTATCTATTTACTTTTTCTTTTATTTTTTTTTGGTAATTTCCCCGTATTCGTCTTTCACTGTACTGAGAAAACATTTTTTTGCAATACCATTGCGTCTATCTTCACCTTGATTAGTGGGCTATGTTCATCTTCCGCTATTTGGTGGGTCACTCTTTAAATTTTCTTTTTCCAGTTGCATCCCGTGGGCTGGTGTTCCTCTCATAACTGGAGGTTGTGTAAAATTCTATTGGATACAAAACCCGTTCATGCTTATAGATGATGATGATTGTTGTAACATTGTCAGAACTCAAAAGTTGTCGGTAAATATACTAATATCATAAGGCAATTGTGTATACGAAAGCATATATTATCAGTCACTGAATTTATAGTCGCCTGTATGTTGCTGCTATTGAGAAAAGGTGTCTTCTCACGAAATTGAATGAATGCAAGAAGTGTGAATTGATGTGTTATCAATGAAAATTATGTCCCTCTATTTCGGGGTTGCATACTGAATTTGAAGTCATGTAATAATCGCTTTTGTGTATTTAGCTTGCGCTAAACAACATAAACGGACATTTTTCATTTTGTACCAACTGTGCATACACACTAAAGAGAAGAGAGGGGGAAGAACTCAACATTGATGATGGATAACAATTAGGTTCCCATGAGAGAAGCAACCGAAGTTTCTTTTCCGTGGTTTTGAATTCATACATATTTAAGAAAAACTGATCATAAGTTGCTAAAGCTTCCAATAGATACCAAACCGGTGCAATATGCCCGCAACAAGACCCCAAAATAGAATTTCTGCAAATATAACGTAAAGTAAAATGCCTACTTTTCTTGAGTTCCACACTCCAATGAAGACGTGTTTCTTTATCCAATATATCTGCAACAAGAAATTGATTCAAGCCCATTACTGAAGATTTGGAATTTTGATACATTGGAACAGTTCATACACCAGTATATCATCTAACTCAGAAATCCATAATTTTTTTAATGTAAAGCTGGACTTCAACAGACTATTATAGGATGTTGGAACTTGTCGCTTTTCTTTTTTTTTCGTAGTAATAAAACGAAGGAACCTGTTGTTTTGTTGTTGTCAACAATTTTATGAGTTTATAGTTGAATGTGTTTTATTTGTCTCTCTGATGAGGTACGTGAAATGAAAATGTACAAATAATCAGTTCATACCGTTTAATATGCTATAGGATCAAAGGATGGGTGATTGAAGGTATAACACCTGATAGCTGGTGATGTACAGAATATATGAACTTTCATTGACCGAATTAAGCATACCGGGCATAGCAAAGTCTGGTGCAATGAGTATTTCTTGAATAGAACCGACTACTTTTACATTTTCATTTCATATACAACATAAGAGACAAATAAAACACATTAAACTATAAACTCATGAGATTGCTAACACCAACAAAACAGCAACAAGCCTTTAGTCCCAAAACAAGTTTGGGCATCATAAGATTGTTAAATATGTTGAAAATGAGTTTAATTGTACTATACAGTTTGTGTTAGTGTTAGGAACAGTAGCTAAATATTATTTAACCGTAAAGTGGGTTTTGTTGTAATTGTGCATGCGTATATAAAAAGGAGTCTCTTCTATGAGTTATTTATTCGCTCTCTCTGTTCCACATGGTATTAGAGCTAAAGAGAGAGAAGAGGAACCCCAACTTAGATCTACTGTAGCTTAGAACTGTTATTTAGATTTGTAAGTTAGATCCTTAACTATCCTTGAAGAATCTATGAGATGTTTTTAAAGAACCTATTGTTGTCTGTAAGTTGGTTTCTTTTTTGAATTAGCCTTTATTTTTTGTTGAGTTAAAGGTAGATCTATGTCTGGAACTTCTGAGAATAGTAGTCCATCTCATTCTAGGAGTTCAGCATCTCACGGCTTTTCTCATAATGACAATATGAATGTCAAAGTGATATCTTGTAAGCTAGACGACTATCTTGTTTGGTCTCATTGTGTGAAACTAGATGTAACTGGAAAAATAATACTTAACCAGAAGCAAAGTAAGTCCACCACCTGCAGATCCCATATAAGTCTTGGTACATGAAAATGCCTTGATAATGAGCTGGTCTCTAGACTCAATAGCTCCTGATACTACAAACTAAGTGTGGGATGTCGTCTCATAGATCTTTGTTATGAGTGGTGATGCCACATAGATATATGATTTAAATTGTTGAATTATAAAGACACGTCAGAATAATGGGCCTTTATCGGTTTACTACGCGTCAGGCAGATCATACTTGGTTTCTCGAACATTCACGTAATGGAAAAGTCACCATGCTTATTGCCCAAGTAGATGACACTGTGATGATCAATGGTGATGTGGAGGAAATGGGAAGTTGAAATCTTACTTGGCTAAGGAATTTGAAATGAAGGACCTATGACCCTTGCCCTATTTCCTGGGAATTGAAATGGCAAGATCAGAAAAAGGAATATTTATTTCCCGAAGAAAATATTATGGATCTTCTAGCCGTAACAAGAATGTTGGGGTTGCAGGCCCATTGCACCTGTTGAGCCAAATCAGAAGTTGAGAGAAGACACCGACGACATAACAGTTGATATAGAGTGGTATCAAAGGTTAGTGGGAAAGATAATATATCTATCTCACACTCGTCCATATGGATGCAGTATATCGAACGTTCTGCTACCTAAAGACTGCACCAGCACAATGATTGTTATTCTCAAAGAATGATCATGTGGAAGTTGAGGCATACAACGATGCTGATTGGGCAGGTTTGGTGATTGATCGCAGGTCTACCTCTGGCTATTGACCATTTGTGGGAGGAAACTTAGTAACTTGGAGCAGCAAGAAACAACCAGTGATAGCTTGGTCTAGTGTAGAAGAGGAGCTTAGAGCTATGAGCTCAAGGAACCTGTGAGTTGTTGTAGTTAAGAATAATGTTGAAGGAGAATGGATTCAGCCATACTGGTCCTATGAAGTTATATTGCTGCTATCAGCGTTGCTCACAATCCAGTCAACATAATAGAACCAAGCATGTGGAGGTAAATAGACATTTCACCAAAGAAAAGTTGAATGAAGGGATTATCAGCACTCCTTTTGTAAGAACTGAAAAAACTAGATTGCAGACATTCTGACAAAATGGGTTTCAAGTCGACCATTCAACTCTTTCTTCGACAAGCAAGGCATGCGAGATATCTAAGCACCTGCCTGATGGGGGAGTGTTGGAAATGAGTTTCACGGCTAGATTGTACTTTCCAGTTAGTGTTAATGTTAGTGTTAGGAATAGTAACTAGATATTTTACATAAACCTATGGTGGGTTTTGTTGTAACTTTGCGTAGGTGGTTTACAATTATTCATTCACTCTCTATTTCCACAAAATATGTTCATGTTTATTAGTCATCGAGACATACCAATGTGTTATGGGGATCTTCGTAGTACCATCCATTGATAAATCCTGCAAATATTCCTTCTGCTGCCAGTACGAAAACAAGCATAGCGTTCATCCCAATCCACTCCAAAGGCAAAAAGAGATGACCCAACCGAAAGATGTCAACCTAATCAAGTAGAGCAATGCCGAAGTTGGAAAATTCAGATATTATCTACTAGCTTGATATAAAAAAAAACTCATGTGGTCTAGGTAGTATTATCTAATTGCAACACTGTTTGGATGTGTCTAAGTTCCAAAGTAAAAACTGAGCAAAACCGATACAAGTGCTTGGTTATTATAACTTGCATCTGATTCACTTTAGTGACTTACCAGAACATATAAGGTCGAAAACACCAATGCTGCTGCTCCTGCGGTCAAACAAACATAACTGAAGCTGTACAACTGCTTGTTTAATGGAATACCTGCAATAAAAAGAAACAAACTTACCGGACATGAAGAAAAAAATATACATTAGTTTTCACAACTAGGTCCATTCCTACTCACCATTTGTGAAATGCAGAACAAGTCCTAATATGAGAAGTGAAAGACCCATACCCATCCAGTGTTTCAGTCTATCCGAGTGGCCCTGGAATTTTACGAGAAAAGAAAGAAAACAAAAATCTGTAAGGACCTTAAGACCAAATATCTCGAACAAGGACTATGAAACCACAAATCCGACCTTCAAGTGTACGAGAACATGTCCAAAATGCACCCCAATGATTGTCGTGAGGATAGCTGCTATTGAGCTGCACAATTTGTAAGAAAAGATGTCTAGTTAAAAGCTATAAATTCGAGAGAGTTATAACGCTGATCTAGACATGGAGCTTATTAGCGCAATCCGTAACCATAATGTTTCTTAAATGTGATGTTGGCTGTGAAATGGTGGGCCATCTGATTCCATTAATACAAAATTTCGGCAGACTGAAAGGTTTGCATGACAATATTAAGCCATACTTGCTCAATATCGGTAGAATGTAAGTAAAAGGCAGACATAGCCATTTTGAGTAAAAGGTTTAAGAAACAGTTAACTAAAGATTCTCAATTGGCTGGTCGATGCACAAAAACATTAAAATATCATAATGCATACCCAGAAATAACCAACTAGACAACTATTGTGGAATTTTGTATAGGTAAGGTTTTAAGTTACTGCAGGGATGACCTTATAAGTCCTTCAGGTTCAAAGGGTCCCTGGCACCATGATGGAGCATCCTTACGGAAAGGCCCCTCGTAAGGGGATAGATCAGTGCAAGCCTGCAGAACTTAACAGAAAGTGCAACATGCACAGCGTACGTTAGCAATCTATAATGCAGTAAGTGAGTGAAATGTGAACCATAAGAATGGATAAACGGTAAATGCCCACCTCAGATCTCTTCCAAGCTGGGCGTTGATAAACATGATTGATCCCTAATACTTCTCTATCAACAAATCCCACAGCATTGCAGGGAGGATCCAATCTCCCCCTTACACCACATACAACCTACACTTTAACAATATTATCATTTGTAGCAGGTAAAACGTTAGCTCAGCAATTAGTAAATAATGACTGCTGATTCAAGGTTAAATCTTGGGTTCATCGACATTTAACTCACTCTTGAAAAATGAAAAATTGGAATTTGGAGGCACTGCTGTAAACTTTGTAAAAGAAAAGTATAGAACCAAAAGTCAATTTAATGTGCTCGTGGATTTCCTTCAATTGTTAAATAGGTTTAAGACTATCAAGAGTAACATTTGGTTTGAGCTTCGGATTTGATAGAAAACATATGTACATGAAAGAGTGTTATACTGTAAATTTGAGATGGTAGGTAAAAGACTCACGGTGAAATCCTTCCCATAATCAGGGCTGTCTTTGTTGTGGACAGTATACTTCCAATCGGGAACATAAGTCCCATAGAGTACGGAAAAGTACACAATAAGGATGCACGCACCTGCTATCCTACAAATTCAATATAAACAGGGTAATTCTTCTATCTGTTTCGATAAAAAACCGCCTAAACAGAAATTGGAAGTTCTTACCGCCTAATAGATATTGGGAGTTCTTACCAGTGCCAACTGTATAACCTATATATAGACCATCGACCAGGTGCAATATCCTTGGGTTGGGAATTTTTCGTAGAGATTTCCAATAGTGAAACGACTATGTATGCAAGAGCAATCCTCTAAAAGCCGAAAAATAAGATACCTCAGACAATACAAAGTTTTATATAGATAGCTGAGTGAATGTGACAACAATGATATGTGAATTGCACCTGAAGGATGCCAAACCACCTTATATGTCTCATATCAACTCCATATGTTAGCTTGTCAGGAGCGTGTGAGTATCCTCCTTCATAAAAAAGAGAGCGGCACTTTAGAGATTCAGAAGTGGATTCAACGTGAGTCGTTTTATGATTTAAACTGTTCGCAAGAGGTGTGCCATGGAAACCAACCTTGTAAGATGAGACCCCAGAGGACAAGTTTGATTGTTCTAATAATCACTTTCTTTATAGATTCAAGCCTGTCTGGGATTCTCTGCAAGGGAGATCATACGAACAATCAATTCACCAATTATCTGTACCTTCCATCTGAGTTCATGTTCGATCAATTTAGTTACCAAAAAAGAAAATAAACCTTTAGTGCGAGAGCAATAGCCATCCCTACAATGAAGAGAAAAAATGGCATGACAAAGTCTGCAAGATTACAGCCATTCCATGGTGCATGACTGATCATTGGCCATTCTCCTCCGGCATCATCCACCAATATCATCATCTAAAATGTACACAATCAATTAGTCACTGTTGTCTAGCTGTACGGTTTATTAATACTAACACTGCAAGATTCAACCCACGAATCAAACGATCCTGTTTCTGGTTCTCGCACATTTCAGTGCCCGAAACCAATTTGCTACAAACTGGAAGCTTTCTAAATTAAACATAGTGCAAGCAGTCCCAGCATCAGGTCTATATTCCACAACTATGCATTCTACCAACTACGGCAAGCTGACAGTATCATTTTCTATTATTAAAAACTAAACACCCGTTTGATTATTTCCAGATGATAATTAATTAAGTTTATTTCAAATTCTTCCATTATTAGAACAAAACAAGCAAAAGATTTATCAAGTATTTCTAAAAGATTAAGTTTTGAAATAACTATTCAGAAATACAGATACTGCCGTACGATTAGGGATCATAAGAAGAAGTGTTATTACCGCAACAGTAAGACCTCTGAAGATATCAAGAGACGCGACACGTTTTGTTTTCTGATGAGTGAGTAGGTGTTGTTTCTTTTCATTTGGAGCTGTTTTTTCTTCTTCCTCCTCCTCGATGATGAGATGAGCTTCACGTTCCATTATTTAGGTTTTACCTTCAAGGATTTGATTATTGGAGGTGTGTTCTAATTCTACTATCCTTCTCATTCAGTGGAGACTGGAGACCTATCGTATAAGAGAATTAGGCAGAGATTCTGGTGTGTTCAGTTTAAGCTGTTGAAGTGACAGAAAGTTTGTTTTGGATAAGAGTTTTTACTTCGATTCCGGACAAGAAAGTTGGTGGGAGAGGGAATCTTAGGTAATTTATGTGGACAATAAAAGCTTAAGTTGCTTAAATGGCAGATCAGTCGCTTTGGCCGAGTGGTTAAGGCGTGTGCCTGCTAAGTACATGGGGTTTCCCCGCGAGAGTTCGAATCTCTCAGGCGACGGCTCTTTTTCTTTTATCAAGAAACCACCTTTTAGGCTGTATTGATAACATCTAATTCCCTGGAGTTAATCTTCTTTTCATGGAAGTGAAAAGTTGTTTTTCGTCGTTGGATTAAAATCTTATCCATGAAATTGTGGACTCATTTTTCAAAAAAATTCTATTTTTAGCTTAATTTCATGGAAAGTCTTTCCTTCCCTTGGAATTGATTTCACGGAATAGACTTCCCACGGAATTGTTTCCTTTCCCTAGTATCAAACACAGTTGTAGGCTTTGTTTGATATAATTCCATGGAATTAATCCATTTTCCATCGTTTGGTACATAATTCTAATATCTTTTCCGCAAATCACTCCATTTTGCATCGTTGGGTACATAATTTAATTCCTCGACTGAATTTTTCACGTAGCCTTATCTAGGGAAAGCAAGAAAATTCTTATGGGGTGAGGATGAAGAGAAGAAAAAAATGAGTTGGGTGGCTTGGAGAAAGATTTGCAGGCCTAGAAGGAAGGGTAGCTTAGGCATCAGAAATTTAAGAAGTATCAACAAGTCTTTATTAGCAAAGTGGCATTGAGATTTGCTAAGTGCAAGCAGGGTTTGTGGAGACAAGTGATATGTGAAAAAACATATACTAACCCTTCTTGTTTGGCTAAGGTACAAATTGTGACATAATTAGCAGAAGTATGTGGCATAACATTGAGAAAACTAAGAAGGAATTTATGATGGTGGCTGACTTTCAGTTGGGAAATGGAAGAAATGTTAGTTTCTGGCATGACTGGTGGGTGGTGAAAGGTTCTTTATCAAAAAGAAATCCAAGGCTTTACGGAATCAGTTCAGATCAACAATGTTCAGTAGCTGAGAAGAGACGGTGACAATTGGAGCTTCTCCTTTACAATAAGTTTAACCTTGCAGAGAGCATTGATATTCTGGAATTGGAACACGACTCAAAAAAATGTGGCGTTGGAGGATCAGGTAGAGGATACTATGACTGGATATGCCACTGCAAAGAAGATTTACGACAACCTGATGACGACTAATGAAGACTGCGACTTCGAGAATTTGCTTGGAGGTAAGCTGGTGCCACCAAAGGTTAAGTTTCTTACATGGGTGATAATGAACATTTTGAGTTCCTACTAGAGTTATGCTTCAGATGAGGGGAGTTAATGTGGCGTCTACAGTCTGCACATTGTATAATTCAGAAAAGGAAACCATTAGCCACTTATTTTTACACTGTGAATGGGCTATGAAACTATGGCATTATTTCTTGGATACTTGGTTTATAAATGGGTGTTGTCAGAGAATATCAAAGACCGACTTTCTTGCTGGGGAATTCGAAGATTCAATGAAAGAAAGAGAATTGACTGGTGCATTTTGTCGTACACTATTATGTGGGAGTTGTGGTTAGAGAGAAATTCAAGAGTTAATGGGGGGAAGAGCAAGAAAGAATGACGATCTTACTGTTGCAGTCAAGTTAACCATAATTTTATGGTGCTCTCAAACTAAGATTTCTCATGGATATTCACCAAATCAAATTATATTCAACTGGGAGGCAAATCAAATTCTATGTACCGATTACCCTTTCATGACCAGAGTCGCTGCAGCAGTCCTGCTCTCCTGGTTAAAGGATGTCACACTATGCTTTGTTGGGTATTTCTAGAGACTCATCTTTCAAACATGGGCTTATTTTGAACCCATTACTTCTGCTAAGTCTATCAATGGCCACCGTGACAAACAGTGGATTCATATCATTTTACGATTTTATCCTAGTATCAAAATCCACCATCAACAACGGGTTACTAAAATAACAACGACAAAGGTACGTTATCACCTACCCGTGCTTCCCAACTCTCAAGAGAAGTCTTTATAGTCGTTAGGTAAATCCCACAGAGGAACTGCTACCTAATAGAGGATGACTACCACAACAAGCTTACACCGAAGTGCAAAGAGTTTACGATCAATTCCACAGAGAAACTTCACGTATTATTGATGCTTGTGGTTTCCACTCTTTAATCCTCTATTTATAGCTCTCAATAAGATAGGTTTCTTTGAGATAAAGCAATATATTACTTGCGCTACAAGTTAGCAAGTGCCCGTGTAAACGTGCATGTTACTTGACTTGCACACATAGAAACCCTAGGTTAATCTCACTTGGAATTCTTTTAACATTTATCTGCCAAGTGGTTTATTAGCTCTTAACCACTTCAGGATAGAAATCCAATGACCATGAGAACACCTTTATCTTATTGACTCATTGAGATTCGTTAGATGGACTACAGAAGATATTTTGATAAGCTCAAGTCCAACTAAGAGATGAGGAGTTATCTGTAGAAACCCGCGTAAAAATCCTGCAGAATATTCCCACACGGTTCACGAACCGTCCAGATCTGGAAACTAAGGCCAAATGCATTGAATATGATGTTCACGTATATGTACGTGTACATATCGATGATTTGAGACACGGGAGGAAAAATCGGTGCCATTGTACACGAACCGGTTCGTGAACTGCCGTGAGTTCCAAATTAGGGTTTTGACTGGATCCGCTGGGAGTACCTGGGCTGGGCCAGTTTTCCTGTACTTAGACGTGTGGACGTCCTCAGCTATAATCCATGGACTCTGCTCTAGAGTACTCCTTTAGATTCACCCAATTTCCTACATGTGATTTGCAAGCAAACCATTGTACTGGAAAATGTATTGAATATGTCTCATGTATCTTGTAACTTAGTATAGTGGGAACATATACAAAGATAACTCATGGTTATGTAGACAAGAGTACAATCCCAATCGCTATTATTGTTTCTATTAAAGTAGCCGACCATTTCGAAAGATAAAATAAGTAGAATAGAAGAAATTCCATATAATGTCACAACTCCTACTAACCTTTCGTCGATGAAGATGAAGAATATATGATGTCTTCTTGGTAAGCTCAGTCTTCGTCTTCAAGGTCTCTACTACTTTGTGTATATCCCAATTCCGAAATCTAAACTTTAGTAGGCTAAATCAAGAATTGTGTTTTGACACCCAAAACTGACAACTAGCTTGACATACCAACGCTAGTGAGTTTGACCGGACAATGCCCTAACAGAAGCTAGACTTCAAAACCTAATGTCTGATTGGGAAAATCTCTGAAGTTCTGAAGAAGACACCTTTACTGACTTTGATCATAAACCTTCTGAAATAGTGAATGCCTCCAATCGCTAGGAAAAAGCATTGAAGAAAGAGAAATTGTGAGAAAAAGGTTTAGGTCTCTTCCTCCAAGATATAACTCGAAAAAACATGTCATCCAAGAAATGCCTCCAATCGCTAGGAAAAAGCATTGAAGAAAGAGAAATTGTGATAAAAAGGTTTAGGTCTCTTCCTCCCAGATATAACTCGAAAAAACATGCCATCCAAGAAAAACATGGATATGATATATCAAGGGGTGATTTAGTTTCAAAACTAAAAATCTTTGATTATGATCATCGAAGTAAAGTCGTGTCCTTAAAAGCTTGATGAGTGCCGAACTCACACAAAAATATATTCCTTACTTCTCTAA
>JAJJMA010265000.1:0-12849 GCA_023529015.1 Papaver nudicaule | reverse complement strand
ACCATAAGACTCACGAGCCAAAACGAAAAGTTGGTAGTATTTCGGTACCCCTCCTTTTTCAGTGTGTAAACAGACTGAGACCTCGTCTCCCTCAGTTTCGGTTGAGGCAATGGGCGAGGATGTCCCTGACACTACCGTCCCGTACTATGAGTTGACGAGGCTTGATCCACAGCCTACAGATAGTTACCAGCACTGTACGATTGAGGATATCAGAAGCATGTTTCCTCTTGATGGCTTAGAGGTTGAGTTGTATAGAGACGTCGATGTCTTAACCGAACATATGATTCGTAACTTTACTTTTGACGAGAACAATCTTCTTACCATAGTTGGACAGCTAGTTGCTGGATTAATTCTTCATATTTTCAATCCCGAGGATACCTTTTATTTTGACGTGTTATCGAAGCGTAATATCCCAGACACGATGTCTGAGATCCGAGGTATCTTTCAGTACACTGGGAATTTTCTTCGTCTCCTTCACGAGTGTTGGTTTCGTAGTAAGGGTAAATCCAGGGTAAACTGTTATGATCCTTTTGACCCTTAGTTTGGTGTCATTGCATCTCATCATACTCCTGCCCATTTTAATGCCATGTGGGCGGACTCTGTCCAAAGCTCAAATATCTTGCCCTGGCGTGTGGGTCCTCATCGTCTTAATCCTGCTGGGGTTCCTCCCTTGTTGAAGGAATGTGACAATATTTCTCAACCGAAGATTCCTGGTACCATGGGTGCGGTCTTCCATGTGGAAAAAAGGATTCTTCTAGATCATGACAAGCGGTGGATGCGTACTCCTTTGAGGATCAGAGGCCCTTGTTTTGCTGGCTTCAAGAGGGATGATTCGGGGAACTAGACACCGAGGCTTTTAACCGATCTCCCTGATAAGTATCGTGGCTTTATTGCTTGGGTTTTTAATACCTCCAAGCCTCAGGTATGCCTCAGTTTTCCTTTGGACTTTCTTTTAGCTGGTGTCTTTGTGTTTCTGTTTCATTCCTTTCTTGCTTTTGCTTTGATGTAGACTAGTGCCCCTTCGAAAAAGAAGAAGGCGACGAATAAAAAGACCGCGGGCAAGCCTCGGAAGGGTGACGCCTCTGCTTCGGGGAAGGATGGTAGTTATGTTTCCTTGTCAAAGGTATGGCTTAGCTTCTTTCAGTAAATAAATGTTTATTGCCCTTAGTTTTCCCCCGAAGCCATAGTTTTGACAGAGGTATGTTTGCTTATCCCCTGTAGCCGAGGAAACGTTCTTTGAGAAAGAAGGTCGGTCCCTTCGAGGATGAAGAATATAGTACTAGTGGTAGTCCTCCCAACGAAGGTTTGGAGGATGGATCTGTCGTGGAAGATAGAAAAGGAAAGAAGATTGTTTATGACGTGGAAGAAGAAGATGATGAAGAAGGAAAGGAGGAAGTGAAGGAGGAGGAGGAGGAGAAGAAGAAGAAGAGAATCTGAAGGTTCTTCGTCTCTTGGTTCCAGTGGGGATGATAACTTTCAGGGTGGCTTGAAAGGTTCGCAAAAAAGAAAGTTGGGTGATGATAAAAGTGGTAAGAGGAGCACTAAGGATGAGGGTGACCAAATCCATGGGTTGACTCATGGGGCTGATAAGAAGAAAATGAAGGTTTCCGAGGGTGCTGATACCCAAGGCCAAGGATCAGGACAGTTGCCTTTGAATGTGGGTGTAATTGCCCGACCTGTTACCCCCTTTGGTGTTAGTACGCCTATTGGTGGCACTCCTGGTGGTTTTCCCATGTTATCCCCTCTTCGTCGTCTTACACTTAACTAGTCTGGCTCTTCGTTTACGGGGAGGAGAGAGGATAGTTCTTTGACCGGGACCTCTGTCGCTGTCTTCGGTAGTTCTTCTCGGGTTGCTATTACTCCTCGTCCCTTAGATCTCGTGAGCAGGAGGGTTGCCTTGTTATTGGAGTCTGACGAAGATATCTTCCGTCGTTGTTATAAGCCTTCGCATCACTCTTGCTCTGTGAATCCCCCGCTGCTTAGTCCCGATGAGAGAAACAGAATGAAGAATTCCTTGGATCTTCAACTCTCGAAGGTACATGAATTTTTTCTGGATGCTACTCGTTCCAACATCCTAGGTGAGACACCTAGTCTTGAGAGCGTGAAGGAGAGGATGCATCAATTTACTGGGCCCCTTCCTCAGCTGGACTTGTACTCGGTAATTAATTTTCCCAGTTTGTATACTTGGTTTCTCTTTTCTCCTTCGTTCTGTTTTGATGCTTGGTTGTATTTTTCTTTTCTTGGCGTAGTTATTCGAGCAACTGCGTTGTTCTTCTTTGATGGTCAGCTTCTATGTAGTCAAGCGTGCCAAGCTAGGGAATTATGCTAGCCAGGTTATCTCTGATCGTGATAACGCAGTGAAAAGGTACCAAGAAGCCCAACATCTTCAACGAAGTGATGGCTCGTCGTCAAGAGTAGTTGACCTTGAAAAGGAACTTCCAAATCTGAAGGCGGAGTTGGAGAAAACTCATTCTGCTAAACATTTGGCGGAGAAAGCTCGTGCTGCGGCTGAATCTTCGCTGGTCAAGGAAGCTGAGAAGTCTAAAAGTAAGTGAATCCTTGCTCATATCTTGTTTCTTTTCCTCTTGTTATTCGTGTGTTTAAGGTCGAGTCTTGCTTATCAGTCGTCGATTCCCGTGTTGAAGAGCTTAGTGATACTTGTCAATTGTCATCAACTTCGTCAAGATCTGTGGCATTTCCAACAGAAAAGTGATAGGTACTTAGTTTTGAACCGTTGTCTTGAGACTCAATTGGAGATGTCTCGGTCTCATAACACCGAAGTTGTTAAAGAGATGGATGAACTTCGGGCTTCTTCTGAACACACTATTTATAAGCTGAGAGAAGAGGTACGTGTTCTGCAGCTTCATGTTAGTCGTCAGGAATAGAATAATAATATTGCTCGTAAAGAATTGGATTCCCTGCACGAAACATCAGCAAGCATTATTTCTGAACGAAATAAGTTATATACGAAGGTGAAACAATTGGAATAGGAACTTGACCAATCACGTCCTTCTTCGTCTCGAGGTTCTGGTATCTCAGCTTCGACCGTAATGGATTTAAACAAGAAGATTTGTGAGTCTGATATAGCAAATCGTTCCCTACACACCAAACTAGAGTCTCTTCTATCGACCAATTATAATCAGTTGTCCGAAGAATACTCTCGGGCTGATTCAGCTCGTATTGTGGCCGAGCATAATTATGATTCAGCTTTTTTGATTTGTTTTTTCTTGACGTAGGCTTGGAGGAGCAATTGCATAAGCTTAAGACTGAGGTGATAACTTCCTCTGGCGAAGAACATATGCTGAAGGATCTGGTGTCTACATTCGATGCCAGTGAGAGAGCTTTGCAAGGAGAGGTGGATAATCTTCATGGCCAATTTTCTGGTTTTGAGGAAAGCGTGGCCCAAGGGGTTGCTAGTCATGATGGTGAGCTGAGTCTTCGATATGCTCGTGAATCTGCCATATTTGTTAACCAGACCTTTGAAGAAGCCGAAGTGCACGTCAACGAGACCCATCCCGAGCTTGGTTTGAAGTTTCCCCGGGTAGAGGTTCCATGAATTTCGATCTTTTCTTGTATTTTAGTGTGGTAACGGGAATGCCCTCGTTTGTCTGTAATTTCTTTATTCTGTCGACTTCTTGATGTGACGAGGATGGCCTCGTTTGTTTGATTTCTTTTGTATTTTTGGATTAGTGACAAGGGTCACCTCGTCAGTATGAACATCTTTTCTTTGTGTGTGAATCTGTAATATTTAAGATAAATACTTTTAGTTAACGTACCACAGCTTGGGGGCTACTGTTTCGACCCTTTTAGTTTGCTAGGAATATTTTTCCCCTCAGTAAGTTCGATTACCCATGTTTTCTTGGACTAAGCACTACCTATCCATCACCCTGGGCCAGAGCGGACTTAAGGCATTAGTCCGTAAAATAGGCTTTCTCGCAGTTTAAGACGTGTGAGTATCTCTTTCATATGGATTCTTACTTTCTGCCTCGTACCGGTGTACGAGGATCCTAGAGAATGACATGTGTACCTCAGGCCTTGCTCCTGTCTATGGCAATTGTTATGTTGCGCTTTATTAACATTTCTATGGTGTTGTTTTCACCTTGTAGTAACATAAACATTTATATGGTGTTGTTTTCACCTTGTAATTTCTAGTAAAATGGTTCCGGTAGTGAGATCCTTTGTTGTGCCTTATAGTAGTATGGGTCTTCTCATCCTTTCCTTTGGTTAGAGCTTTTGGCCTTGCTTTCATCCTTCGCTAATTACTTGTCATTTTTAGGATTTCGGTCGAGGGAGCTGTGATTGATTGTGCTGACAGTCATGTCTTGTTTGTTCCACTTGTTTGTATCCATCACGTCTTCCTTCCTTGTTGCTTGATCTGTAATTCCATTCCCCCCTCAACTCTGTGTACTTGGTTATTGCCTTTATTCTTTTATTGATAGTTTTGCTTCAAACGCCCTCCTTGTTTCATGTCATGCTTCGTTGCTTTGACCTTTTCTGGGAACGGGTTGTGTTACTTTCTGTGTATCTCCATCTCTGCATACGGTGTGGGGAACTTGAGATGTCGCTCATGTAGTGAAACTTCTCCTCCTAACTCTCGGATCCATCTCTCTCCTAGTATTGCACGGTAGGGGGATGGTGCTTCAATGATACAAAACTTAGCCAAGGTCTTCACTGGTCCTACGTCCACTTGTAGAGTTAATTCTCCCTTTACTATCATGGTTGCTCTGTATGCGTCGTAGATGATCTTCGAAGATGGACTCATATGTTAGTCCTGGAATCCCATTTGTAGAAATTGGTTGTAGAATAGGATACTGTGGACACTTCCGTTATGTTCTGCCCGTGCACAGGTAGTGTTATGACCAGAGGTTTGTTGGTTGCCGATTTTTCTTGACTTTTGGCCATGCCCATGTCCTTTGCTTGCATAGGTAGACTTCGCTCCTTAGGATTTCTTGATATTTTTCTTCGTTGTTGGCCTGTTCTTCAATGGGCTTTTGGATCATCTTCGTGTATTTCCCGAATTCTCCTCGACCTATGTATCTCTCAATTGTATTTCGAAGATGTTTGCAATGATTGGTGGTGTGCCCTCTTGTCTGATGATATTCGCAGTATTATTTATGTTCGATCGTCTATTCTTTTTGTTTCCCTCTTGTTGATGAGTAGTCGAAATCTTTCATGCTTTATTCTCTTCTAAGTATCTCCGAAGGTTGTAGAATGAGGTCTGTGTACATTGTCTCATGTGCTTTTCCTTTCCTAATGTTGTCTAACAGGGCTATTTTTTGCTTTAATCTTTCCCCCAGTTCACTACACCAAATTTGGCGAATAGCAACACATTGTAGCAACGGTAATGCTGCCGTTGCGGAATTTTTGGGCCGTTGCGGAATTTAGAAACGGCCCAGTTTATGTTGCATTTCGCCGTTGCTTATTTTTAGCGCGTGCCGTGTACGTGTGCGGCCAAAAACACCTCCCCACACTTTTTAGGATTTTTATGCCCAAATAGATATCACTAGAGTTGTTTTTCCGCCCTAGTTATGAAGTGTGTGGGATGAATGTATGCCAAACCTTATCCTTCCATCGATCTAACCAACCTCCGTATCAGCCACAATCATTCTTCTTCGTCTCTCTTTCTAGAGCTCTTGTTCTCTTACAGAAACAAAAAAAACACTCGTTTGTTTTCCTGCAGCGGATCTTCCCCTCTTCTACTACCAACTACCACCACCCTTAGTTATCATCTTCATCGTTATCATTAACATCATTACCAAATCCTTATAGTTTTGGTCGTCGGGGAAAAAGATTTATACGAAAGATGTAAACCCTTAGTTATCATCTTCATCGTTATCATTAATTTAGGTCTTCAATTTTCTTATTTCAAATCTAGGAAGTAAATAAACCCTAGATTCAGATGTTTTTCTTAATTGTTTCAAAGATTCTAGTCTTTAATCTTCCTCAGATGATGTTCAAAGTGTCAGATCTACAAAGAAAAACCCTACTTTTGTTTCTGTATTTTTGATTTTGAGGACTGTTCGTGGGTAAGTTTCCTAATGAACCCTAGTTTGATTTTGAGTTTTTTTGGTTGATTTACAAATTGGGTTTTTGATTTTGTTTAATTTTTGGTTTTTATTTGTTGTGTTTTTTATGTAGAAATTATTGGGTTTTTTAGATTTAACTAAACCAGATCTTGGTTTTACTAACTGATTTGTTGCTGAATTATTTACAGGGATTGAAGATTTAGTTCGAAGAAATGTATATAAAGCAGGTAAAATTGTGTGTTATGAGATGATATATAACTAAGGGTTTGAATTCGTCGACTTGTTTTTGACTTCTGTTGACTTATTTATTTAACCAGATTATTATTCAAGGGTTTAAAAGTTACAGAGAACAGATTGAAACTGAAGAATTCAGTCCTAAAGTTAACTGTGTTGGTAATGGCCTTCTTTCCTTTTACTGTCATTTTCTTGAAATTCTCATAGATGCTTAACTTAGTTAATAATAAGAAAAACTCGAGGGATGGAGGAGGATAATTGTTCAAGTTTTCTTAGTCTACGCCGTATTTTTTGTTCAACCAACTGATGTGTTTGACATGTCTGTGTAATAGTTGGTGCTAATGGATCTGGAAAAACCAACTTCTTTCATGGTAAGTAGCAACTTTTGTTATGAATATGTATTTAGTTGAAGTTGGCTGTAGAGATTGTTTTTTTGCTATTATTGACATGTGATTGGTGGGTTGGTATCTGATTTGTTTTTCTGTTTATTTTGTAGGGTTTTAGATAGTTGGTCAAGGAATTATGATTTAGGTTTTGCAGGAACCTGCTGTTACACCCTGGTTATTTTGGTTGAGTGAGTACTGAATTTTAACTCCGTTAGTAATGTATACTTCTTTGAGCGGATTTGTGAATGTTTAACATCACGACCTACTCATGCCATTGACATTACAAGGGAGGTGAGATTCTTTTCTACATTCTGCTTCTTGGAGTTACAATTTTGGATACTATAAGCTGCAGAATTCGTTTTTATTTTATTTTAGCTTTTAAGCTTTTTTCATCAGCTGTTTTGTTGCATCACATTGTATGTAGGCTATACGGGAGGGAGTTGATGCTGTGGTTGCAGTTGGAGGCGATGGTACCCTTCACGAGGTTCGTGAGTTTATCTTCTTCTTCTGTTTATAGGTTATTACAGCTCTGTTGTTATATAGCGTTATCGATTATAGATTCCTTACCTGTTTCCTGAAGTATTTTTGTATGCTTTTAGTCTTTCTTTGAAGAGTTGCGATTACAAATGGCTCACAGATATTCTTTTTCCATCACAGGGCTTACACTGTAGATGATTGTGAATTTTGTTGAGTTTTCTTTGTCGGCTTCTCACTATTTCCTTATCTAAGTGTAGGAACTTTGCTAAATAGCAGAAGCCAGATTACTTCGACTACAGCAGGAGCTCTGAGAGAGGCTATGTCTACAGGAGTGAAGGTTGTGATAGCCACTGGAAAGGTAATTAAAATGATTATTTTCCCTTTTCTCAACTGGCTTCTGTGTAGTGACTGCTGACCAGTGGCTTCACAAATCATTAGACCTCTTAAATATCCATCTCCTTTTGACTAGTTTGTATCTAGTCTTTTTTAGTGAAGAGACTACATCATCTTTTGATGTTATTTTTATCTTTCTTTCCTTTAAGTTTAGACATTGCGGGGTTATCTGTTAGATAATTGACAAACAGTGGTTTCTACTTAAAATAAATGAATGGTTGTTACTTATTTGTGCGATGTCCATGACTGCTTTGAAGGCGGTAGGTTTAGCAGGAAAAGGTGGCATTCTTTCGGAAACTTCACCTGGGGTTTTCTTACAGGTGTGTATCTCTGTCAATGTTCCTCCACTATAAATCTCATAAAGTACGAATATATCTCACTTTACGAACTAGCGACTTACTGGCTTCCAAACAGAACAAACATCCTTGCTCTGGCACTCCCAAAGCTTAATCTTCTGTTTCTGACCCTCATGATTCTTGTCATCGATCAGAACAGGGTAAGCTTTTTATTTCAGATCGAAATGTTGTTTCTATGTAGGAATTTGCCTTGTGGGTTTGTATGCTTTCCGCATCTACAACCTACCCTCTGTGTTTTAGCCAGTTCTCTTCAAAATTGTGCACCCTCTAACTTGCCATATTAACTTTCCTGTCATCTTTATTAGTTTAATCTTCCCATGGATTCAGGACACTGTGGATCACTTGCATTTTTTGGTTTGCAGTGTGTTATCTCTTGACAAATTGATTTTTTTTTTTTGTATATGGAACAGGCACTTGTTGATGCTCCCGATATGGAGAGAAGCCAAATGAATTTCAAGAGGCTCTCACTAACAGACATCAAAATTGACATTGGCATAATTCCCAAGAAGAAGGTTTTGATTGACGCCATGGAGGCTGCAGGCAAGTTACTAGCTTTGTTCCTCGTTTAGATAAAGTGATAAGTATGTTGCTACATCTGATTGTCGCTAATCATATTTACATGTTGCACAGATGTTAAGAAGAAATGGGAAAGCAGATCTTGGGGAAGAAAGTTGATTGTTCAGAAGAAAAGAGCATCCTTGAATGACTTTGACAGGTTCAAGGTCATGTTGGCAAAGATCAAGGTCTGTCCTACGACTTATCTTTCTTAGAAAGAAAGGGTGTTATGAACCTTGTCTGTTTTGCTAAAGGCTTTCTAATGATATTAAATTTCAGTTCTTCATATAAACAAGTCCATGGAGCTTTTGAAAGCATCATTAGCTAATTGGCTTCTATGACTTTTAATTGTGGCAGAGAGGTGGAGCCTTCATGGTGTAATCCTTCCTTGGAAAGGCTATAATTGGATTTGAGTTGGGGCTATTGGCAGAAGAGTTCGACAAAGGAAATCGATTCAAGACAATGTTCACCTAGTCAATCTGATGGGAAGGTACCTATCTATCTCATGCTCAAATATGAGTATTACAGAACTAGGTTATACAAGTATGGATACTGAAACTAGCTAGGTTTTATGTATTAGAGAACAAGAACATTGGTTTTCAGTTATCTGAATGTATGAATTTTTTTAGTTTTTTTTGGCTAAGTTTTTTTGTAAGTGTATGAAGTATTAATTTTGGCTAAGTGTATGAAGTATTTATTTTGGCTAAGTGTCCGAATGGTTTGAAAATATCTATCTTTGTAAGGTCAAAGATTGGCCGAGCTGACCAGGTCAAAGTCTGACCAAGCTTGTTTTGATCAGGTCAAAGTCAAGCTTGGTCTTCTTTGACCTGGTCTTTTTTTTGACTTTGGTAAAAATTTAGAAACGGCAATGAGCCGTTGCTGGTAAAAATATATGAAACGGTAATTGGGTCGTTGCTGATTAAAATTTGAAACGGTTACAGGGCCGTTGCGGGCAAAATTAAGCAACGGAAAAAAGGTCGTTGCAGGCAAAATCTAGCAACGGCTGAACTAGGCCGTTGCTAGATCCGTTGCTAACCGAGAGACGCAACTGCAACATTACCGTTGCTAAAATTCGTCACACCATGAATAGCAACGGCCAGCCCCCGTTTCTAACACTTTTAGCAACAGATGGGCACCGTTGCTACCACCCAAAATTGGTGTAGTGGTTGATGGCTTTCCGCTACGCGCTTTTTCGTCCTTGGGACGTGATCCTTGCTACTTGTTACTTGTGAGGCTTCGCTTTCTTTTCCATTCATGAGGTTCTTCTCCTGGGTTACACGGAGTTCTCCTTCGTTAGTGTGCACGTTAGTTATTATCTCCATGGTCAGTACCGAGGTCTGACTCACATTGTATCTGTATTATTGTGCCTTGTCCTCTGATTTCTTCCTCCTTCCTTTCTCTGGTGATTCTTGTTGATGGTCTTCCAGGGCATCATAACTTCTGGTTCTTCTGGGGCTTCGTCTATCGCCGCCCAAGGTGTCGAGGATATCCTCGTGCTCTTTCTGCTTCAAGATAAGGGTTGATAGCTGTTTCAGGATCTTCTCACTCACGCTTTTTCCTCTTGTCGTGATTTCTTCCTCGGTCGCTCTGGAATCTTCGTGGTTCTCGTCCATAGAAAACTGGTACCTGCCAGACTCTTGTCGTCCTTGTCCTGCTGGCATCTCGTCCATGCTTCGGATCATATCTTCGGGCTATCGATTATGCTCGTTATGCTTTACCAGCCTTTTTGTGGTATACTTCGGTCTGATCTTCTTGTTTCCCGGCTTTTGACGTCCTAAATTTTAGTTGGGGATCTTGTATAGTCTCCAAAGTTTCGGCTTGCTAGATCTTCGGTTTTCGCCTTTCTTCGTCGTCCCCTTCGGCCCTATTTCTGTTTGGTAAACCCGAGACACATAAAGGGAAAAGTTTCCTCGTACGACAGTACGTGTCAGAAATCAGAGGTATATTTTAAATGTTTGTAAAACTAACCCATTAAGTCTCATAAATGTGGCGGCTCTCAAGATTGGTAAAAGTGAATCTCTTTGGGAAGGACTACCTGTGTAAGGTGAGATCCATGTTTTGATGGTAAAATCTAAAGGGTTTTCGTTTTTTTGCAGTTTTTTGTAAAGTCAGTGGTGTAAAAACTAGGTAAACTTAATGCTCTTATAGAAAATCTACCGTTTGTTTATCATCTTTTTGGCACATATGAAGTCTGGCGAACCCTTTGCACGAGAAACAGCTTTTGTCCACTAGAAAGTGGTGTGATTCCCACAGATCTTTGATCCAGTTTCAACTCTTTCTTTGAAACGAACCTTTTGACCTGCCTCAGGGATAAAAACTACTCGAAAAAGAGGAAAAGCTCGTAAAATAGCTCCTAGCTCACCAAAACACCAAAAATAAAGTAGTGAAAACTAAAGAGAAACACTGATGAAATGAAAATTTTCTTTCGAATTGAGGTTGTTAAAACTTACAAGGATATTGGTCCCTGTTTCTAGCGCCAAACTGTTACTACTAAATTATCCCATAGTATATTAACCGTTAAATATGATAAATGCAGAAGTCTATGATCATACTCTGGTCCTCATTCCTGACTCCCTCTTGAATTAGAGTAAACAGTCTAAGGAACTCACCAAAGCCATTAGTGGGTATGATGAAATATACAACGTAATAAGCAAATATAAAGCAACTAATAACACAACTTATTTTATAATGGAAAGAAATATAACTACGTTACTATTGATACAAGAATATAACGAGGTTTGGCACAGTGTGTGCTTTACATCCTCGGGGTAAGAATCTGTATATCTCTTTATTGCTCATGCTGGATGAATTACAAGGTTGTATCGGTTAATTATGAGCTAAGTTATTCTTCTCTGGAGTATTTTCTCTTTATTCTTGCTCTATCTCTCTAAGGTTGTTCGACCCCTTCTTCATGGTTGAGAGGTATTTATAGTAGTCTTAGGGAGGAAATCCTCTTTGCTACATATTGGTTCTTCTAGTATTTGATGATCTCCGGTGACTGTTTGACTTCGTGCACCGCCCTCGTTGCCCGTTCTCAGGATGACACCTCTTATACAGGGCTTGTTTCTGCTATAGCAATCCCTTGATGTGCTTGATGTTTAGATATGTATTACTTCGTTTACTTTATGTCGCCTCCTTGTCCATTCGCTAATCAACACGTGCCTCCATCCTTCTGTCAAGATATAAAGTGTTGAGGTGACCTCTGCACACGCGTCTGTCATGCCCAGGACTATCGAAGCTACGTTCATTCTGGCCTTTGGTTTTCATCATACCTCGTGATGAGGTAAAGTGTTTTGGGATGGTTTTCATACTTCGTCTCTTTCTTGATATCGTGCCCCCGGCTCTTAGATAAGACCATGTGTCCATAGAGAATTATTTCTTAACAAATATAATCTTGATAACCCACATACACATAATAGATTCATAAATATTGAATCATGTATTGCGTTTGGAATTCACACACTTATTTTAGAGATTTTCGAATTTATCAATAAAATAAAATAACAAACAATTTAAATACTAATAATTTTTATTTTACGAATAACATTATTTAATCCTTAAAGATGAAAAATGTTGTTAAAGAGTTTCTTCAAGATCCTCAAACTTTCCGACCCCATTATCACAGAATTCTCCATTGATATCACGAATACGCTTAACAGTGTCTTTATTTTGCTCATGTGCCAACGAGTTAACCTTTCGATTTACAGTTCGGATGAACTCACGATTTCCCATCTCAAGTTGAATGAGACGTTTTTGGTTTCGAATAACTACTCTTTGCTGTTGCATGATCCTATGTTGAAATCTACGTGTTCGAAATCATTTGTTTTATATTGCATAAATCCATTTTTGTATCGAGACAATTTTGGACAAGTATATCAATGGTTCCTACATGGATGAGCACACTTCTTTTTCTTTGAGAGGATTAACTTTGTCTGGGTCTAAAGAAATCTTGACCGATTTGTTGAAATCAACAGACAACTCTTCATTGACATCATTCATGGCTTCAATGAGTTTTGCTTTCAACCTGGTCTGGACCATCATATTTCTTACAGTGAATATTACTGTGATAGCGATAGTATTTATTTCTAAACAGATATCTCAAATCCATTAAAGAAAATACTTAAACCTGCCAAAAATGATTTCCAGAAAAAGTTGAATATAATTCTTTACATTTCCGTTAAATTTCGAAAGAGATTATGGATTCGAAATTGAGGTAAAATATATTCTAACATGAAGATTCTTTAATGTGTAATATTCATATGAGATTTCCCAGAGTAACAAAAATCTTGCAAGACAATAATGTATCCAGGGATCCGAACTCAATGACTCTAGGAATTTTTAGCAGCTTATTCAAAATAAAGAGAATATTACATATCACACACACACACACACACACACACACACACACACACACACACACAC
>JAJJMA010264993.1:0-10537 GCA_023529015.1 Papaver nudicaule | reverse complement strand
TAGGAAACTAGATTCTAGTTAGAATTCAAGATATATCTAGAGAGAGAAGTAAAAGTGGGGGAAAAGGCAACGCTTTTGGCTAGATTGGAAGACCAATCTAGAACCATAAGACTTAGCCTAACAACTACAATACCAACAAACTTGGCATCAACAACATTGTTGAAGACTCTATTCTGGAAGAAAAAACTAAATGAAGACTTATAATCGTAGAGGAGATGGAAGTTCTAAAAATTGAGAGTTGTAGCATATGTATACTTATACACGAAATCAAAGCCTGGGGGTATTGCGAACCATGAATGCAACACCATAATATGATTATAAAGTAGGAGGGTACTAGCATAACAGTAATGGGAAGCTACAATCGACAAAGTTCTCCACCTCAAGTCATCGTTTTTAACTGATGTTTCTCACTTTTATACAAACCTTGAAATATTAAAGCAAGTAATCTACCATACATAATCTGTTACCATAACAAGTTAACTTAAAAGGTGATGTTACTCTTTGCATATAAAACTCGAAACACGAGTATAAACCAAAAGAGTGAAACTGTAAGGTGGAAAATCACAAATTATTAAGTAGTGGACAAATAAGATGGTAGAGAAAACAGTTAAATGTGAAAAAAAATCTAAATCACTCATGCCAGGAATATAAAGCTGTGAAATAATTCGATAGTTAGACTTTTATATGCCGATTGTAAATATGTTTGTTCAGAATTCTAGGGTATATATGTCACTATAATCACCGACTTAAGTGCTTAATCGTTCTTTAATTAGATTATATATGCCGATTCAAACCCTTTGTTGAAGGGAATATTTAGTTGTTAATTGTTTGATATGTTAGTATTACATATGTCGATTGACATTAAAAAATTCCCAATTATTTCTACTGATTAATTGATTCATATATGTGTTCATACTTACCGATTAAGTACTGAGGTGCAAACTTTGAAATTCCTGGAAGTGTTTTTGTCTACAATTGTTGGTTGTAATCATGCATAAAAGCCGATTATTGTCACCCAAAAAATTTAAACGGTTTTTGTTGACATTTGTAGACACCGACTATTTTCTTTAATCAATAATTGGTTTTTATTCTTGCATTTATATGCCGATTGATTTCCGTCTAAAGTGTTAATCTGTTTCTTAGTATGTTCTATAGGGACGTTGAAAAGGTCAAGGGTAAGAAGGTTAAGGAACTGAGAACAAAAAAAATTAATGATCTTTTTGTCGCTGCTGATAATGATGTCCCACAAAGTTTGGAACCCCGTCGAAAGGGCGGTAAAAAATTGAGTGCTAGTAGCCCTAATCCTGCTGGAAAGCTCATCATTAATGAACCAATTGGAACAACCCGGAAAGACCAGCAAAATAAGAAGATGAATCTGAAGAAGAAATTCAACAAGAACATGAAGAAGAAGAAGTTCAACCAGAACAAGCACAACTACAAGCAGTTGATGCGGTGGAAGGTCAACCAAAAACACAAGAACTGGCAGGTGAAGCGGTGTAAGGAACCAAAAACACAAGAACAAGCAGTTGAAGCGGTGGAAGGTCAACCAAAAACATAAGAACAAGCAATTGTAGTGGTGGAAGGTCAACTACACGGGGAAGCGGAAAAAGAAAAGAAGCAAAAATTGAGCTACTTGCCAACACCTAAGCAGATAATACCCGACACAACGCTAGGAATGCTTGCTAATGGAGGGGAGGTCTTATGGGGGTATGAAACGAGTTGGCCTGCTATCGTCTATAGAACCATTGTAATTATCTCAAACCTTATCTATTATACTAACCAAATACACCCACCGTTTTTTTTTTGGCATATAATCGGGGTGTATAGATTTTCTCATACACCAATTATTTTTATTAAAGGTTTTTGTGACTTGATATGCCTTTAATCGGCACTAATTTTGTATATGTACACCGATCATGGGTGATTTTTGTTCAACTTTTTTTGTGCCAAAATATAGAAGTAATCAACACGTACAGAATGTCATAAACGCCAATTTCAAGGTTTTTTATTTATGGGAAGAGAACCAAAATCGACATATGTGGATTGCTTATATACCGATTATTGTTTTTGTCCCTTCTGAACAAGAACACGAAAAATGATTGGCGTATATGATGTGGCATATATGAGACATCATATACGTCGATTTTGGGAAAATCGTGATTCATGTTTTTCGAAAAAAAAAAACAATTCTTTCCCATGTTTTGATGTTGGTAAGCTACAAACCATCCGTGAGTTTCTTCATGCGCTATCTCTTCTTACTTGTATGTTTCGACTAATTCACATGGATTTCCCATATTACTTTTATGTTTTAACCAGGTATACTATAATTGTCTAACTACCGTTGAATCTAGCTAAACTACTTTTAACTCAAAATGAACCTACTTTAACTTATTTGAGTGGGCCAAAATCAACCAGGTATATAAATAGGATGACAAATTCGGAATTCATATTGAGGTGGGTACTTAACCAAAAATTGGAAAAGCATGTACCACATCTAGATTTACTAGTATTTAACCCGTACCATAATGGCACGGAAACGAATAGGGTTTTTACGGTGTTGTCCCGCCAACTCAATTTGGTATGGTTCCAACGTCAACGTGGTGGTGCTGATGGTTCCGACTACAATATCATGCCCTATATGGGACACAATGTTTATATCGAATTACGCAAAAGTTTAGTTTGACTTGTATTTGGGTGCGGAAGACTTGAATGCATATTCTTTTCAGAACTAAATACTACACTGATAAATGTTGTCTCAGAATCTCTTGCTACATACTGTACTAATTTACATGGTTTTTTTATCTTCAAATCCATGTCACATTCTCTCATACTATAATTGTCTAACTACCGTTGAATCTAGCTAAACTACTTTTAACTCAAAATGAACCTACTTTAACTTATTTGAGTGGGGCCAAAATCAACCAGGTATATCAATAGGATGACAAATTCGGAATTCATATTGAGGTGGGTGCTTAGCCAAAATTTGAAAAAACATGCACCACATCTAGATTTATTAGCCGGCTCTTGATGAAACCTTACCGTGGCAACTAATTTTGCCAAAGCACAGTCTAAAGGATGATATCAACAGTTCCAAAAATTAGACATTTGGTTATTGGATTCTCCTTGAGAGAGTTTTGTTCATATCCAAATGTGTTGCCTAAGCTGGACCGACATTGCAACTCGCGCTTCATAGTTGTTTCAATTCACTCTTTAATCTCAATAGTATACTCAATTAGAGACATATGTAGACCAAAGAACAAATATTGTTCCAATACGTTCCTGGTTGTAAACAAATGAAAAATAGGGGATGAACAAAACTCATAGACTGAGATCCTGCTTTTTGTATGCAAAAGGGAGATACAAAATGGATGACTAGGATCATAACTCAAGACCATACCACATTAAAATGTTAAGAAACAAACTTACAAACCTGTTTTTCATTTAAATGACATGACTTTGACTTGGGCATTACCGGAAGTTACCGAGTCCTATTAAAAGCAACCAACAAACATGTTTCACCCATGTTTGATTCACATGGATATTTTTTATTCCCAAATTGTATCTGTTTTGCCGTTTACTGAAAATCCAACGAAGAACATACGCATTCGTGTTGTTGCATAACACAAATGGTTATGATTCTTATGAAGAATGGTTCTGGTTTATTGTGTATAAAGATGCATAAAGTGTAGTTCCATAAATGGAGACATGATATGATTGCTAACATGTGTTAGGAGCTACCAGATATGTATTTATTCCCTAAGAATTTCTGATTTGACATATGGAATTTTGAGACTTGTCTTCAAAGACAACAATATTGTTGAATTTTTTGTTGAACGCGCAGCGCGATCAAACATGAATTAGCAGAGGAAAGGCCATTGGATCAAAAAAATCAGTAGTGGTGGTGGTACACAGTAAATATAAGAACCATTAAATCTCTCGGAGCACAGCGTATTCAAGTTCGAGAGGAGGATCAATTAGCCTCTTATCAGCTATTTGATTAATAATATCATATTTTACCTGTTCGGGAAGAACTGTACGTCTTATTTAATATCATACATAAATCCCCCGATGTGCTTATTGATGACTTCTAATTGAGGATATTTCAAACAAGAGACCCCTCCATCTAGCTATAAGGTAGAGCAAATGTAGACCATGTTAATGCAGTTTGAATTTCTTAACGGGCGAACGCAGACAACTGTTCTATATTGTCTAATACCTCATTGCTATTTTAGTTCACTCCAAAATCTCAATATAATAAGCTCGGTGGAAATATGTTGTAGATGGAGGAATAAAAATTGCTACCATAGAATCCTAGTTATAAATGGAGAGATCTCAAAATCACCAAATACTTTTTGACAAGAATAAATTAGGCTTTATATGCTTAAAGAACAAAATGGATGATGACTAAGTACAACTAGTGTGATAACACATACCTTATGACGGTACCGCATCAAAATGTTAAGGAAAAACAACAAATTGCCTGAAAATACAAACTCCTAAAAAGGAAGAGTCAACTCTGATCTAGTGAGTGAGTCATACCTAGTTGACACCGATGCAAACTGAGTTGGGATTAAAGGGGCACCGCCCAATCATCTCTCGAGTTAGGAGTCTTTGGACAAATGTCGTTTAGCACATTTGTGGACCAAGCCGAAAAGAGCATCAGCATCTGTATAATTTAACGGTTAGCCGTGCAAGTGTGCATTGGAGTACACCCATTATGCTTGCTTGCTCTTTTAACGACTGGCCAGAGTCAACTTATCCTAAATAGTTTTCAAGTTGGGACTTTCGAGTTTTTAAAGCTAAAAGACAGTCAAAACATCCGAATGCAGCTTCACAGTTACAAATCTGGCAAAACAGTTTTTTTTTTTGTTTTTTTTGATAAACTGGCAAAAACAGTGGAAAACAATCAAATTTAGTCTCACAAATTACTACAGTTTCTTTAATTACGTTCATCAAAAAGAATTAAAAGCAGTTACAGTTCATTTTTTGTGCAAATAATAAAAATCATCTAACAGACAACGGTACACTTTTTTTTCCTCAGACAGACAACGGTACACTGACCTATGAAGCACACACAACAATTTATGTTAACAATGTTACAAATCCGGCCATCAAATGGATACTCGTTCTACGGTGCCGTTATTGACCTTAACCAACTGGTTTATGGAAAGGTAGACTTATCGACCCACAATGGTGCAATCTGATCATTTCTTTTGAATAGGGCTTTTGCTGACACCTCATCGCCATTTTAGTTCACTCCAAAATCTTAAAGTAATAACCTCAGTTAAAGATATATTGTAGACCAAAGAATTAAAAACTGCTTCCTAGTATAGACATGAAAGGTCTCAGGATCACCAATTTTTTTTAGGCCTTTTTTTTTTTTTAAAACCAAGCATTTTATTTATATCACAGGAACCAAAGGATTACAAGGTACATCCACACATTAGCCACCAAGACAAAGCATAAGATTAGGTACAAAAGGCTAAAGATGTGATAATCATAAAGGTTCCAGTAGTTGTAGTCTGCATCCACACACTTGCACTTCAAATCTGAGCTGTGTAGAACCAAGTTGCACCTGTCGCAACGTCCGTAGATTGGAAAGGTAACCAGTAGCCAAGCAGATGGGACATGACATCCCAGAACAGAACTGTGATCTACATAAACACAACCCAAGATGATAAGTTTGCCCAAGATGTAAAAAACAAAATGGGACTTTGCCGCAATCATCCAGACGAAGCTTCGACTTTCTGCAGAAAAGGAAAACACCCAAAAGATCCAAACTCCAAAGTACAAGTCATGCAAGAACCACACCATAGTGCCCTGAGAGAGAAGGTAACCCCGCCACCTATGTACAGGTACAAAATTCATATAACCCCAATAAGGGGCCGGAAAAACATCGAAAAACCAGACCAACACTGCCGAGACTCGATTAAAAACCAACAAGAACTTTGAGGGAAAAAACCATGGAAGAAGTACTCTTCCTGATTGGTTGTTGAGGCACTAAAAACGTCTGAGCCATTGTGGAGTGAATCTCCTAACCTTTATGGACTGCCAAATCATGGCTTTCAAGTTGACAGTCCATGTCAATAGTCGTTATTTGGCTTGCGAGAGATTGAGACCTCCAATCTCTCGCAGACCATTGCAAAGTGTCTCAACAACCGCCTCTTCATCCTCATTGAGACAATCCTCCATTGAAACCCTCCAAGCAAGCCTCTTCGGAATTGGTTTGACAGGTCTGAAGGGGGAATCGACACTAGCCTTGTATGGAGAAAAAGTTGAGCGTGTAGATGACCTTAGGCTCCATTTATGTGCATAGTTTTTAAGGTGATGAAACTGGTGGTTGAACTTCTCAACTTCAAACTGTTCATCTCTAAACTCCCCTTTCCTATTAAAGGTGCTTCACAATCCACTTGGGTCTTAACTTGTGAGTTGCTCAGGTAATTAAGGTCTCTGAATTTCCACTTCTTGATGGGAGATTGGGTAGCTCCAAAATCAAACGCAGGCTGATTTTTGATGTAGTCTGGAACTGAAGCCGCATTCCAACCCTTTTTTTAATGTTCGAGTTCAAATGAGTTGTCTCCGCACCATGAACAATTGAAAGCACCAGCATTCTCCTATGCATTCTGATGGAGAAGTTGATTCAATCCCCCTTTCGACTTCAGATTGGTAGCGAAATAGGGGTTAAGGAACTTAACTAACGGCTTTGAACCTTTGTAAATCTCAGGAGCAACCTTGGCAGAACTGGATGCAGGGTTCTTGTTAGTGGCTCCATTTTGTGTGGCACCCAGACCCGTCGAAGCACCCTGACCCGTATTAGTCATTGGCAACCCATGGATATCTGCACCCGGGATACTTGAAGAGGAAACTAAACTCAAACCCGAAACGTTGTTCAAACCCGAATCCGCTGAATACACTTGCTTCATTCCCCCCACCTCACTTGTTTCAAACAATGCTGCACGCACCTCCTTGATGAGAACCGGACATTCTCCAGTTCCATGATGAGATTCCTTACCTTTGTCAGGGGTATGAAATCCCATGTCAGTGTCCATGTCAGAAGGATCTGCTTTATGAAGAACATTATCACCAGGTGTAGTAGAATCCCCCAAAATCGGGCCTTTTTGGACAGATGTCCAACGTCTTCCTTGCTCCTCATCTTCTCCGTCAACTGGTCAGGAATCGGTTGCAAAGCTTGTTAGGTTGGACACACCAGCGATTTATCCCCAGCAACACTGACTGGATGTTTACCGAACTTGAAACCAGAACTAGCCTCCACCAATGACTCATTAGTAGGCAATGCAGCATGGGAGAGACTTTTCTCCTCACTTTTAAACGTCTGTGAAGAGACAGTTGAACCCTCCCTAATTCCTTGAAGACCAAATCTGCCATTAACTCATTAGCAGCAATTGGTGTCGTAATTCTCTTGCATGGAAAATTAGGGGTTCTTGAGAGAAAGATGCCAAGATATGGGTTCTGAACCATGTGACATTCTCTAGCAAGATGGCATAAGCAACCACACTTAAAACAGTACAAAGGGAGTCTTTCATACAAGTATTGTGTCCAAACTTTGGATTGTTTACAACAACATGTGCACCAGGCCAAAACGGAGTCCTAATATCCATTTGAATCAACACTAAAGGAATTGAAGTAGAAAGGTTTACCTCCATGACCTTACCAGCGAACTTTAGCATGCATCTGATGGTTGGTTCTTTTGCATAAGTTCCCAAAAAGATCATGATTCATGCATGTATCGGAATTATCAAGAAAAAAATTCCACTCCTCCACCAGAACAATGTATCTCTCCATAATCCATTGTTTAGATTGAAGGATCTTATTACGAGCTAATTGAGAATCTAAACTGAAATGTTGAAACTCCAATGGTAGCCTCCACTCTAGTAACTTTGAAAGGCGTCCATTTAAGATTAATCAAATCCTTAAAAGTCGAGAATGGAATGTTGTAACCCACCAATCTAACAGCCAAACAAATTCTTTGTTTATCCTGTGTTAGAGTGTAAGTTTTTGCAGAAATGTTGGTGTAAATGACATCTTGTGAGATCTCTTTTTCTTTACTTTGTCCCATTGTCGCTGACTTTTGAAGATTCTGATTCTCTCCACGTCGATTTTTCCTTATGTTAAAGTTGGTGTTTGTACTGTACTTTGTTGGTTTTTTTCAGCAGTGTTAGAATGAGGGGATTGAGGAGATGAGAGATTTGAGGTAGAAGAAGATGATGGGTTTGAAGGAAAAGAGGGGTTGTGCTTGGGACTCGGCGGATAAGGCACTTTACCTTTGGAATCATCGTATCGATTGTCTCGAATGTGTTGAGACAATGGAGATAGCCGTAAAGTAGCCTCAGGCGTGTGAGAGAGGGAGTCATTAATGGCATTGTTTGTTGAACCAGAAGAAGATGGATGGGGTGGGTTTTCCGTAACGTTCATCTTCATAGAAAACAACAGTAAACTCTAGGGAGAAGAGCAGTTGCATGCCACCAAAAACCGAGTATACATTTACCAAATTGTTGAACTAACCCATAATTAAATGGTAGATGAACATGCACGCTTAAGAGAGAAATTTAGTTAGGGTTTTGATGATTCTTTAGGATGGATCGAGTAAATGAGTTGGCTCAGCGTTAACCGATCCTCAGAGCTTCTCTCTCATCTGGTTGACATGTATTGAGCTATTTCAGTTATGTCCCTTAGAAGCAATGCTTTCTTTTACTTATATAGGCTTTATTAGGATTCAAAAACGCGACTATTGTGAGTAACACAAACCGTATGAACATACCACGCTAAAATGCTTTAAAATTAAACTCCTAAATTTTCCTTAGTGCTCTTTTTATAGTTTGAGTTTAAATATCTAACGATCTAATTAATTGATTTGCCAAATTAAATGACAGATATTGTATTAATCAATTTGTGGAACAAAAAAAAAAAGAGAAATAAAAAAAATAAACACTGGCGTTAGCCGCGTTACCGTTAGTCGATAACAGTTAAGATACCTTCTTTGGCCCCGTGAAGATAAATTTGGGTCCATATAATAAGTTAAAATAGGAGTTTTTTGAAGTAAAATAAGAAACCCCTTAACCGAAAAATCAAAATCGATAGATACAATTGACTAACATAAGCTGATTATGTTTCAAACCAAATTTATTGGTCTATAAGAACAAAATGTTAGCCGATTATCGTTCAAATCTTCAAAAAAAATAAAAATAAAATAAAAAGAGAAAAACGTAATCGGTTGATAACAATATAATTATTAATCGACTGTAATAAATCACTCCATGAAATCTTTGAAAATTTAAGTTCTTATCGGCCGATTTGATTTTTAGTTCTTCATTCCTGAATACAACTGAAATAATCGGTCGTTAAATGGTTAGCTAACGACCGATTATGTCTGTCGTTTTTCATACCTGAAAAACAATCAACACAACAATGAACGACCGATTGTTGCTGTGATTTTTCATATTTGAAAATCGACTAATATGATCGGTCGTTAAATGATCAATTAACGACCGATTATTCATGTCGTTTCTCAATAAATATCAAACAGCTCTTAAAGGAAATTTCAGCCACCAATTACAACAACAACAAACAAATTAGATCATTCGAGGATGTTAAGATTCTTACTTCTAATGGACTTAGAATCTTTGTGAATTCCTTTGTTATGGTATTTCAACATCTCTAGTTCCTTAATTTCACTTTCCTGATCTAATTTTGATTAACAGGCAACTGAAAGACAGATGAACATGCATCATTTTTCAATAAACAATAAATGGTTCTTAAAGGAAATTTCAGTCGCCTATTACAGCAGCAACAAGCAAATTAGATCATTCGAAGATGTTACTGGGCGGGAGGAGATTGTTAGGTGCTAGAAGATGAACATGAAGCAATGAACACGGAAGGGAAAGATGGGTGGGAGGAGATTGTCTGAAGTTTAATGGTTGCACTTCCATTTTTGCTTCTAGTTTGTTGTTGTTTTCTTAAAAACAATAGGCTAATAAGAACACTGGAAAACCTAATTTTTTTCAGTTGGATCTGGACATCCCAAATCCACTTTGTTGGTTGGGCATAAAATCTATGGGGCTAAATAAAAATCTATGAGGCCAAATTTGGCTAGGTTAAGATAGACTTGACTCCGTTAAAGTGATTACTTGACTCTGTTAATGTGATGATTTGACTAGGTTAAAAGTTGAGTTAACTTCGTTTGACGCTTTTGGGAAGTGGTTACCAAGATTTAGACGTGAGGATGGGGGTGTCTTGCTTCTACCGATCTTACATTTTGGTTTGATGATGTAAATTGAACCAACTCCTAAAATCAAGTACTTCTGAAACTATATTTTCCTTGACCAATTGTGATATGATCACTTCAAAATTTAGATACAAGCTGGTATTGGATTTCATTGGCATCACCCTAATACAAAATCATGTGAGATTTTTCCCGTGATCCCGTCTAAGATTGCAAGAATGCGACATCTTAAACATTTAGCTTTACCTTTTGGAGATTTTTTTTTTTTTTGAAAGATGCAACTTTAATTAGATAAAG
>JAJJMA010264986.1:0-13358 GCA_023529015.1 Papaver nudicaule | reverse complement strand
TGGATATTGGTATTCGTGTTTCACCTTTATTGTTTGCATTTATGACTGAATCCATTTAAATAGTTGGAACATGGGTGCTGTTTTTTTTTTATCTCAGGGTTATTTGGTTTGTTTGTATCCTTCTCTTTTAATCTGCAGGTATGGCGCTATCTCGCGAAGAAATTGGCAATGACATTCAACGCTTGCGCAGGGCGAGCTTTGTTTTATCCATAATGGTCGCCTATTTTGGGAAACTGTCGGATGACTCTTGTCTTGAATTTGCTGACATGAGCTCTTTGGTGGAAAGGATAAGGCTATCTGGGTATGAGCCTGATGAGATTTCTTTGGAGCGCCTTCGAAGTTGTAGAGCGCGTCGGGTATTTTCTACCTTGAGTTTATATGATAGCTCTCGGGCTTTGCGTGTGATAAATGCATCCTTGGCCCGTGCCCTTGTTTTGTTTCGTGCATTTAGGAGGCGAAGTATCTAGAAAGGGTTTTGGTCAAGAATTGTCTTTTCGATTTCCGTGTAAATAATAAATGCACCTCGGAATGTTGTTTCTGGGGGACGTATATATATATATATGTGTGTTTTTCATTTATTCTTCATTCCGTTCTCTTGTGCTTGTTGTGTGTTTCTCTCTTTTTTTTTTTTTTTGCAACCCACTTCAAAATGTCATTTCGACTACGCGGTTATTTTGTATCCTTGTCCTCGGCGCCGTCGATGTCTACCCCTTTGGACCTAGAGCAGGAAGTCGAGCGACTGGAATCAGTCAAGGAAGAGATGGAGATGATAGTTATGCAGAGGCGAGCCCACTATGAGGCGTTTCAAAAGCTTTGGAACGAGCACCATGCTGAGTGGGAAGCCGCTTGTACTGCTGGCCATGCTCCTGGTGTTCAGTTTGGCTCGCATAATGAGGCTGGGCTTCGTAGGCAAATGGATCGTACTCATGATCGTCGTACTAGCGCTCTCAGTGGCCTCCTAGAGGCCGAACGTTTTGTCAAGGATATTGACGCTGAAATTGAACGGTGTGAGCGCGCCCTGGCTGCTGGCACGGTCATGCCATTAGTCTGAAACCTTTCCTTCTGTAGATGCCGTATGGCTTTTTTTTGAATTTAATGCAAACGTTTCTTTATTTCGACACATGTCATTCATGCCCAGGGCAATCCTCCTTACATTAAATGTGCTAAGTTTTGTTAATATAAAAGGGAGTCTTCCATTGCCTATATATATATATTTTTTTATCCTTCACCCATCATCCTCTCCATTTTTTTGTGATCAGTCGTGATGGCATCTCTGGATGGTTTGTGGGTATTAGCCCTCCCTGCTACTCCTGGCGCATTAAAGCGTGCAGATCTGGAGAACGAAGTGAAGCGCTTACGTAGTATCCTCTTGGACACTAAGCATTTACTTGAATCGCATGAACGGCGATGTGAAAGCATTCGCATCGCTTTGTCGGAGCAATGCGAGACCATGGAACTGATCCGGCAAGCGGGCGCGGATTCGATTTTACGAGGCAAGGCGCGTCATCGCTATAGTGAACTCGTGCAACAACTTTCCGCAGAGGAGGATTATGTTAGATATGCGCGGGAATCCGTTAATTTTGTCACACAGCGCGTTGCTGAATGTGAAACCGAGCTAGCTGAGCTGACTAAAGCTTGATATATGTTGTAGTTACCTTTGTTTGTGCTGACGATCTCTTATATTGTTAATGATTTACTTCTTGTTTACGCGCCTTGTGGGCTAAATCTCCTTAGGGCGCTTTTCGAGCGATCCTCCCAGTATGCTTTGTTTATGTGCCTCGTGGGCTAAATCTTTTTTACTGGTAGGACGCATATTAGGCGATCCTCCCAGTATGCTTTGTTTATGTGCCTCGTGGGCTAAATCTCTTTACTGGTAGGGCGCGTGTTAGGCGATCCTCCCAGTATGCTTTGTTTATGTGCCTCGTGGGCTAAATCTTTTTACTGGTAGGGCGCGTGTTGGGCGATCCTCCGAGTATGTTTTGTTTATGTGCCTCGTGGGCTAAATCTCTTTTACTGGTAGGGCGCGTGTTAGGCGAACCTCCGAGTACATTTCTGTAGTTTGATAGTGGTATATTAATCAGTTGGTATAACGCCTGTCTTAGAGTGGCCGCGTATCCGGCGTAATACCACCGAGCGTGTTCCAATACAAAAGGAAGCGTGTTCAGTGCGCTTCCTGAGGCAGCGTGTTCAGTGCGCTCCTCATGGGTTTTCGGTGCCCAACCGACCAGGGTGCTCAGTGCCCTTTAAAGTCGATTTTGTTATAAAAGGAAGCGTGTTCAATGCGCTCCTGAAGTGATTATGTTTATCGTACCCTTTGGGTTTTCAGTGCCCACAAATAATTGATCTTAAAAGAACAAGCATATATTTCTCTTGCTTTTTCTGAATGGTTTACATTAAAAAATAAATAAAGGTAGGAATTATCATCAATATCCTCTGTCCCTATCCTCTCATGCATAGTATAATTTAATCCATTTACCATTAATCGGGGTATCAATCTCCTTACCATTTACGTGGTTAAGATAGTAGTAGCCGCTCTCTGCAACTTTTCGCACGATATAAGGTCCGCGCCAATTTGCTGCAAATTTCCCCGCTTTGGCTTTCCTTTGTACGTGCTTCGCGATTTTTAGTACGATATCCCCGACTTCAAAGGAGCGGGGTATTACCTTTTTGTTATAATGCCGCGCCTTTGTAGCTCTGTAAGTCTCAGCAAAATTTTCTGCCCTTGCCCTTTTTTCAGAAAGCGCATCGAGGTGTGCGATTCTGCCTACATCATCAGGTTCTGCGCGACTAGCCGCCGCTACTCTGGCTGAGGGCACCGCTACTTCCGCTGGTAGAATGGCATCCTCTCCATATACTAAGGAGTAAGGAGACACCCCTGTTGAACTTCACCTGGAGATCCTATAGGCCCACAGTGCCAGAGGTAGTTGCTCGTGCCAACTTCTGTGATGGTCATAGACGGTTTTGCTCAGGATCCTAAGTAATGTCTTGTTGGTGGATTCCGCCAATCCGTTCCCTTGTGGGTAATACTCGGTCGATGCATGTTGCTTGATGCGATATTTGGCCAATAGGTCTGCCACCTTTTGGTTGATAAATGAAGTACCATTGTCCGAGCGGATGATCATGGGCGCGCCGAAACGACAGATGATGTATTCCTTGATAAATGCGGCGATAGTTTCTCCTTCATAATTCCGCAGAGGCGCTGCTTCTACCCATTTAGTTGAGTACTCCGTAGCTGTAATTATGTACTTGTGCCTCCCTGAAGATAGAGGGCTTATAGGCCCAATCAAGTCTAAACCCCAGCTGTGGAAAGGCCACGGGGCAACTATACTGTGCAATCCCTTGTGTGGCGCTTGGATGACATTCCCGTGGAGTTGGCAGATCTCACATTTCCTTACAAAATTTGCTGTGTCCGCCTCCATGGTTGGCCAGTAGTATCCACTATCGTGAACATGCAGAAATAATTTGCGCTTTCCTTGATGTTCCATTTCATGCGCTTTGGTCATTACTGTTCGCGCTTCTTCATTGCTTAGACATCTTAAGGCGTCGTTGTTGAAACTCCGCCGGTACAATACCCCTTCATTGATGAAAAAACGCGCTGCCTTCTTTTTTATCACCGAGGCTTCTACTTCATCTCCCGGGAGCGATCCGTTCTTTAAATAATTTAAGTACGGCTGCCTCCAGTCCAATTCTTCGACTGTGCAAATTTTCGACGGTTGTGGTGATGATTGGCACTCCGCGCAATTGTTGTGCAAGGTCGCAGCTTGTGTTGCCATCTCGGGCCAATAGTACCCTTTCCTTTGTATCCTTCTGTATAGCGGAACCACTCCTGAGTGTCCACAAGTTTCTCGATGGACTTTGTCCAAGAGACCCATCGCTTCTTGACTCCCTATGCATCGTGCTAAAGCCCCACCTGCCATTCGGTAGTATAGCAGCCCTTTGATGACCACGAAAGATTTCAGCTTTTTAAACAATATTGACCTTTCTTCTTTTGTCTTGCCGAGTTCTCTCATGACTCCTTTCCTCCAGTCGTTTTCTTCTTCAAATTTCATCTCCCGTAGCCATGTGCTAGGCAGCTCTTGCCTGTGCACTGTGATCGATCCTTCATCTTTGCCATTCAAATTGATCTTTGCCGCGAGTGTAGCCAAGGCATCTGCGTGTCTGTTCATGGCTCTTCCAGTGTGCCCCAGTTCTATCTGGATAAACTTGGCCATCTGCTCCTGTGCCTCTGCGCGATAGGGCGCCAGCCGTTCTTCTTTGACTTGGAATTCTCCCCCCGCTTGACTTGTAACTAACTTTGAGTCACCATGTACGTGAAGTCGTTGGAGTTTCATCCGCTCCGCCAACTTGAGCCCTATTAAGAATGCCTCGTACTCAGCCATGTTGTTGCTACAAGCGAAATCTAATTTGAAAGCGAACGATAGTAGCTCCGTTTCGGGCGTTTCGAATACGATGCCTGCTCCCCCGTATGTTCCATATGACGACCCATCGAAATACATGTCCCACATGCTTTCTTCCTCTAGCTCTGCTACCTCCCCAGGGATGTCTTCGTGAATATCCGCCTCGTCACTTCCTGGGAACGCGGCTAACAGATCTGCGATTGCTTGACCCCTGACGCCTCGTGGTCTCTGGTAATGCAACCCGAACTCCGACAGTTGAAGGGACCAGCGTGCAGTTCGCCCAGTTAAGTACGGACGTTCTGCTAGATAAACCATGGGGTTCGCCGCGGCAACCACCACCGTTTGGTGTGCTAACAGGTACGGTCTTAATTTTTGAGCTGCGTAGATGAGGGCCAGGCATGCTTGTTCTATGCGAGGGTACCTCACCTCGGCCTTCTTAAGCAAACGACTTACGTAATATATAGGAAAAAGTTGGTCGTTTCCCAAATCCTGTGCAAGGAGCGCTCCTATTGCTTCGGTCGTGTACGCTAGGTAGAGATGTAGCCGCTCGCCTGGTATCGGGGGTCGGAGAACTCGTGAGCAAGTTAGGCATCGCTTGATGTTATCGAAAGCGATCCGTTGGACATCCCCCCATTGGAACGTAGATCCTTTCCTCAGGAGTGGGGTGAAAGCGGCCATCATCTGGGCGAGACCTGGTATGAATCGCCTAATATACGATATTTTCCCTAGAAAACTTTGGAGTTCTTGTATGTTGGAAGGGATGTCCATACTAAGGATCGCTTGTGCCTTCCCTGGATCCACTCGAATCCCCGTGCTGGTAACGACGAAACCCAAGAACTTGCCCGATGTAACCCCAAAGGCGCATTTTAAAGGGTTCATCTTAAGTTTATACTGTCTGCAACGCTCGAAGACCGTTCGTAGATGGTCGATATGGTCTTCCCTCTTTCGGGATTTGACCACAATGTCGTCGACATACACCTCTACTTGTCTGTGAATTAAGTCATGAAAGATTGAAACCATGGCGCGTTGATAAGTGGCCCCCGCGTTCTTTAACCCGAAAGGCATCACCACATAGTAAAAACACCCAAACGGTGTCTGGAACGCTGTCTTGTGTGCATCCACAGTGTTCATTCTAATCTGATTGTAGCCACTATACCCGTCCATAAACGAAAACATTTGATGGTTACTGGTCGCGTTTACTAGCATGTCGATATTCGGTACGGGAAACTCGTCTTTCGGACAGGCTCTGTTCAAATCTCTGTAGTCCACGCAGCAACGAATTTTTCCATTTTTCTTTATTACTGGCACAATGTTAGCTAGCCACGGCGCGTTTTTTATTGGTTTGATAAATTTTGCTTCCGCTAGTCGCTCAATCTCTTCCTTTATTGCTAACGCCACATCTTTGTGAAATACGCGGCTTCTTTGTTGTATAGGGCGCGCGTATGGTAGAACATCCAGAGAGTGTGAGACCAACTCTGCATCCAATCCTGGCATCTCGCTGTATGTGTAGGCGAAGACATCCCTATATTCTTTTAGTAGTTCAATCATTTTTCTCCGTTCTTCCTTCCCAAGTGACGCGCTGATTTTAATCAACTTTTCTTCCTTATCGCCGATATTAACTTCTTCTATTTCGTCCAACGACGGTATTTCCGTAGGCACTTCCACTGGTAATGACCCCGCCGTTACTTCTTCTTCCTTATCAGGAGATGATGTCATCTGGCTTGTGGATGCTTTCACAATTGCTCGGATGGCAACACCTCCGCTGATTGCTACAATCTGTAGATGTGTCCTCCATCTTGAGTGGTGAAACGATGGAAGCGAGGCTCTGGTCCTGTCTTTGATCTCTTAGTTCCTGCTGGTGCCACCAATCTTTCGGCGCTAAATACAGACGCCTTTTCTTCAACCTTCCTTTTTTCTTTGGGCATCTCCAGACGAGCGGGATCAAAGACTGAGATTTTACTGTCCTCTTCCCACTTTGGTAGAGGAATCGTTCGAGACAAACCTATTACAGCCGCTCCTTCCTGTCCTGTTGGTTGATAAAAGACTGCTTCCGCCATGTATGCTTCCTCGGGTCCAAAAGGGTTACTTGTGGCCGGCACCCTGTATTCTCTTCCTCCGATGCTAGTCTTGATGCATTGGTGATAGGTAGACGCCACAACATGATGGTCGCGTATCCATCCGCGCCCTCGAAGCAAGTGAAACGAAGTGTGATCGTCTAACACATGGAAAGGTACTGATGCTTTAATCGGCCCAATGGTCATAACGAGGCATATCACCCCAATTGATTCTTGAGTGTGCCCTCCAAAGCCGCGCACAACCGTTTTTCGTTCTCTGATCTCCTCCCTCGGTATCCCCAGTAAATCCAAGGTGTGCACCGAAACAAGGTTCAATGACGCCCCTCCGTCGATGAATACTCTCCTCAGCTGCTGCTTGTTAACCGTTGCAGTGAGGTACAAGGGACGCAAGTGTTCCCCAGGAATGCATATATCGCTATCGTCAAAGGTGATCCTTCCTCTTGATAGCGCCTGGTGACCCGCTGCTATGGCGGCGATTGCCTGAGATGCCTCCCTGACTTGGTCTTCACTGAAGCCAAGGGAATCGAAGAATTGTTGCGCGATGATGGTCTTGGAGAACTGGAAAGCCACAGCGTGTGTCCCCTCAAAGCCTTGTTGCCCACTGGACAGCTCGCACGCCTCTCCCTTGGACTCCTCCCATGCTGCCCATCCCTCATCTCTAGGGTCATGGGAAATCATCATGGCGTGATGTTTGGGCAATGGATCTTTGTCAATTTGTTGTCGCCCGAGGTCTATCTCCCCGGCTCTCTCTTTTCTCCAAAATGCATTTCGCACACCGTAACAATTGAGGGTCGAGTGATTTACCCTTCTATGATAGTGACAGTATCGTTCATGCGCCTTATTCACGGTATTTATATCCACGACAGCAGGTGGCAAATTGATTTCACCGTTAGCGGCCCATTGATCGACGAGGTTTTCAATTTGCTCCTTGGTGCAAGGTATGGGCGCTGGAATAGGACGCTGAGAATTATTTCCTCATCGTGTTCCTTGTGGTGCGGCGCCTTGATATGGCTGGAAAGGCGCTTGTCGCTTATTCCCCGGAGCAGGTCCACTGCTAGTAATAGCCGCACTTAATGAGTTAACGGAATTGTACCACGTCTGCTCCATCTTCGCCTGTTGAAAGATTCCAAGGCAATCTGACAGTCGTGCTGTAGCCTCCTCTAACTCCACGAAGGTTTGGAATTGGAAATTGGATAAAGCGAAACGCAGGGTGGCAGTCATCTTTCCCACGCAAATCTCGACCAGTCTGTCCTCTGGCACCTCTTCACTTAATTGGAGCGCGTGACTCCGGAACCTCGTGATGTACTTCAAAGGATCTTCATCAGTTCCCATCGTTGTTCGTGCTAAGTCGACCGATGTCACTCGCCTTTTTGCAGAGAAAAACTTCTTGAGAAACAGACGCGCCATTTCCTCCCATGTCGCTATGCTCCCTGGCTTTAGGTTGTCGTACCATGTATATGCAACGTCAGACAACGATTTCGAGAATTCTTTCAAGCATAGATTTCCATCTTTTGCATGCTGGTTCATTGCCGAAAGGAAGCGGCCCAAGTGCTCTCGTGCATTTCCTTGCCCCGTGTATACTTTGAACTTTGGTGATGTATAATCGCGCGGGAACTTGTAAGTAACTACTTCCTTCGTATAAGGGGGGTCCAGGGAACTGTACCCGTGATCTTGCTTCGCTACTTGGTAATGCTCCTCGATGTACCTAGCTAGGTCTTCCTCTGAGATCTTCCCAGCTGACGCACTAAAACCTTCCTCCTCTTGTTGAAAGCTCCTAGTGGGCGCGAGTTTTCCTTTTCCGGCAGTTATTCCGGCAAATTCTGGCTCTCTAATAACTCCGGCGATCGGTCCGGCATCTTTTTGTGCAGACGCGCCCTCCTTTTGCTTGATTAATGACATCAATTGCTGTTGCTTCTTCGCCTGAGTCGCGAATTCTTGCCGCATCTCCTCCAGGCTCGTGTCTCTTGCGTTACTGTCAATAAATGGCGCAATTCCTTCACCTTCCTGAGTCGGCTCTACTGGTGCGTCCACGATCCCTACCGATACCTTTTCAATCCTTTGCGTGTCATCTGTGTCACTATCCGCCGGCTCGTGCTCTATTAGAACAAAGTCCTCGCTTGAAATGGGAACTCGCTCTGCTTTCCTTTGGGGCGCGCTCATTGCTTCTAGCGCTGATTGCATTCCGCTGGACTCGAAATCAGTCTCCGCCTGTGGTCGCCAAATGTGAATAGGGTAATTTTCTTAATCCGATCCGAGTCTCAGAGGTAGCACCGATCTAACTCATTTCTCTCACTTTCTCTCTTGTAATGTGTGGTCTTATCTTTCTCTCTCCAAAAAGTCTTCCCTTTGTAATCTCCCCTAGAGTCCTATTTATAGAGACTCCCTTTTACCCCTGGGTGGCCAGATCCCCTTTTGGCCACTTATTAACATAATTGCCACTTCTTGTTTCTTGATTACCCAAAGTATCTAGGCCCAAGCCCAACTGACTAGTTCTAATTAGGTATGTATCAAGCCCATTAGGTATTAATCAACTTGGGTCATCCACATTAGTCCCCTGACGGTTCGGGCGGGCAGAGCGTGCCGGGTCGACCGTCACCCATGGATACCCAAGTCCCTAACCGTCGCTCACGCTGGCTCTTTCAGCTGTTGAGATCGTGGATTACGTGGCAACGCACGTCCACGGCTATTGGTATCATGGTCTAAGTGGTGAGCGGTTACGCTTTTTCCTTCCCTGTATAAATACTCTTTTACCTTTCCTTCTTCTCAGCCACCTTTCCTTGGTTAAAATCTCTTCCTTCTCTTCTTTTGTTAACATGAGTGATCATGACGAGCCATCGCAAGACGACGAGCTTCCTCCTAACCATGAGGACGAGGCTGGTCTCGAAACCGCGCCAGAAGGACAAGGCGCTCCAAACCCTAATCTCAATGTCTTTCCCTCTCCTGATCGTAAAGACGGTTTATTTTCTAAAGATCTGTTTGTACAAAGTGTTTCTCTTCAGAGCGCTTTTGTTCCTTTCAAGGGCGCTGACTATCCAGATGATTTCTTCAACCAGCGTCTCCTAAATCGCCTAGTGCCACATCTACCTGCCGATCCAAAATGGCTGCTAGCACCAGATAATGCCGAGTGGTCGTACCCACCTTATGAACAGATTCCTCGTCTAGCCGTAAATCGTGGCGATTACGCGCTTCCCAATATTGTTTACAAATCCTCCGCAAAGCCTCCGGACGGTTGGGCTTCGTGGGTTGACTTTATTGCAGGCCAGGAGTCTTACTCGCGTATATTAGAAAAAGTCGGTGTACTTGACGCCATCAAGGCATCCAAATGCCGCTCTTGCAATCGTAGCACTCTTGACCTGAACAAACTAGTTACGCGCTGGATCTCCCTGTTCCACACCTTTCTTTTCGCTTGGGGAGAGACAACCATCACCCTCGAAGACGTGATTGCTTTCACTCTGCTGCCCGTTCATGGTACTTGCTATTGGCATCAGTCCGCTGTTGCAAGATGTATGCGTGAAGAGGATTGGGATCTAGTGGTTGTCCTGAAGAAATCTAAGGAACTCGCGAGAGACGTTTCGGTTGAGGAGGTAGGGGACAATCCTGCGAAAGGTAAAGAGCCCGAAGGCGCCCCGGACGATGATGTGGAAAGGGGCGAGGAACATGAAGGCGCCCATGGTATGTATATTCTTTGAGCTTGTTAAGTGTTCTTACTCTGCACTGCTGATCCCCTCTTCATACTTTCCAGGTGAGGGCGATGGTGAAGCGACGACTTCAAGCAAATCAAAGAGGAGGCGCTCTTCTTACCCGTTATTCGTGAAATACTGGGCACCGAAGAAGGTGGAGGGTCGTTTTAAGTGTCCTGATTACAGAGAGGATTCAGAGAGAGCACAACTAGCAGCGTTTCTCCTCTTTTGGCTAAGTCATGATGTCTTTGAATTTAGTCCTGGGGACACAATCAAGGAAGAGCTTATGCCTATGGCCGTTTTGATGGCGCGCGGCATATCCTTTCCTCTGGCCCCTATGTTCCTGGGTGGACTTTACCGCCATTTAGATCTCCTCGTAATCGATATCCAGAGAGCCGCCAATGTGCATACGGTCGAGACTTTCGTTCCCGCCAATTTCCTCCAGATGTGGTCCTGGGATCGATTTCCAGGGCTCAGCCCGTCGGAGCCGGACATTACTCTTCATGGCGTCGAAGAACGAGTCGACGAAAATGGCGAAACTTATCAGGAGTCCATGGAGTATTCTTACCCTCGTGCTCGTCTTTTCAAGCGGAAATCGCCCAAGTCCCAGGACAGCATCTCCCATCATATGGATATCGAAGCCAAATTTTGTTTTTCACCATATACTGATGGTCGCGTTGGGCCTATTCCTTATGCCTTTTACTCGGATGAAGAAGAAATCCTCGACTCTCGAAGGGTAAAGCGCGGGGGTGAGGTGGACTTCGTTTTGTCCGTTACTTCTGGCTATCTCCCTGGGTTTTATGGAGGCGCGTTTACCATTGAGGCTTATAATTTTGATCGAGTTGTCCGCCAAGCAGGTTTTGACCAAGGGGCTCCTCCGCCGCCTTTACCTCTTCTTGTTCTAAACGATGCCTCAATTGAGGTTTGTTATGATAGGTTCGTTTACTCCGAGGGAGGCGCGCTTCGCTGTCGTCCACTCCCTTTTACCATTCGTTATCCACAGCCCGCTCGAAAAACTCTGTGTGTTTCTGCTGATTGGTATTACTACTGGGAGGAGCTTTTAACCCGTGTGATGAACTTTTTGGTTACTTCCCCCGTTATCTATCCCGTGCCGGATAAAGATGAACTTTGCGCCATGCACAACTCTGGTCGGTTTGTGCTTGAGAAGAGTATAGCAGAGCCTTTCAAGTTGGTTCCTGGGAATAAGGGTCGGGCTCGGATTTCCTCCGAGACAGCTTGGGGTCCTTTTCCTCTAGATCCCGATATGGTTGCGAAGCTCAAATCCAGGAGGAGGGTTCCCCATTCCTCCCCAAAAGCTGCTGGCGGACAAGGACGATCGCAGACGACTCGAGTCCCCAGACTATCTCCTTCAGCGCCGGGCGCTGTGCTGGGAAGATGAGATTTGGTAAGTTACCATTCCCTTAGTACATCGATTGATTTTTTACGTATGCGAGTGTCTTTCAGAGGTTTTGTTTACTTAAGTTTCTACTTGCCCGTAGCCTGTCGGCGCTCATGATCCAGGACCGCGTAAGCGGCCTTTGGAAGAGTGGTTTAACATGCCCGAGTGTGAGTGGCGTGAGAAGGCCTTGATTGACAAACGAAACTGGGAGGCGGGTATAGTCCCCGTTCCTCGATGCATATCCTCCCCTTCTAACAAGTCTTGTACTAAACAGGCGCGTCTATCGACCTCTTCCAAAAGGAAACGTGCTGCGTCCGTGCAAAACCCAGCTCGTTCGAGCAACCCTGAGTTTGTTCGGGAATTTGAACGTCGTAATCGTAGCGCCGGTCCTAAACCAGCTGATGTTATGGATATAACGCGTACGCACCCTTTGGTCTGTTCCGTCAGACGTGGTCATGCTAAATCCTTGGAATCTCCCACTGCTATTTTGGAATCTTTCAGTTCGTCATTGTCAGGGAGAGGACATCCAGTGGGCCCGTCATCTCTTGATCTTGTACCATCTGATCCAGGTATGCATTAAATTTTTACACGTGGGGTGCATTTACTCCCCTTCTTTAGGCAAGAGGAAGAAAAGGACTTTTACCCTATATAAAGGCTCTAGTATCTGTTCTATTTTCTCTGCGAACTAAGAGAGTTTGAACTGGTGTATATATATATTTTTTTTAGATTCCTTCGACGGGGATTACTCAGACGAGCAAGCGGGTGATACAGACATTGACGAGGAAACGACCTCAGCGCCTATTGAGCAGGTGAGTCAGGCTAGCTTACTCCAAATATATCTTGCGTCTCCCCCCCCCCCCCCCACTTTTTTTTTTTTACTTACTATTGTTCTTATATGATTTTGGTAGGAGGCGGATATGGGAAAACGTCCAAACAAAGAAACTGATAGCGCGAGTAGTGAGAAACGTATGAGGAATTCTTTGCCTCTTAGAAATGATAAGATTGTCAATCGTCCCTCGGCTTCGGCGGTGTTAGGCTCGCCTGTCATTGCTACCAATCGTTCTCCGGTTGTCAATATGTCCCGCTCTTCCTCCGTTAAGTCGAGCCGTGATGCTGCTAATTTGCCCCTATTTGAACGAGTCTTTGATCGGTCGGACATTGGTTTTGAAGACGAGGCTTTTGAGCTCGTTCATGGTTTTTGGGTTCCTTCGGTGTACGCGGGTACTTACGTTAGGATCCTAAAGCGTCATGGCCATATCATGACTTCCAACATGGCGGGCAGTCTTGGTGCGTCGGCGCAGGTAAAGATGGTCCGTGACTTACTGGTCGCGGCCGCTGGCCTTTATGATGCTGCCCGGGATCCTCCTTCTGAAAACCAGATGACGAAATGGGAAGGGGCTCTTTCTATTGCAGAATATATGCAGCTCAACGTTGCTTGGCTTCGAGATCTATTGAAGAAAGCAAGAGCCGCGCCTGATCCCAGGATTTCGAGGTTATCCGCCGAGGTTGATCGGCTAATGTGTGAGAGGAAGCGGCTGGCTACCGAGGTTGAAACTAAGGCTGTGGAACAGCGGAGAATCGCCTTGGAATTCAGTAGTATTACCGATACTCTTGGCAAACTAGAGCAGGAGGCCGTGCTGGTGGATCAGGAGTTGAAAGTGAAGCAGAAGGAGTTGGCTGACCTGGGGGCCGAGTCGTGAATTCTTTCCTTCCCCCCCTCTTTTTTTTTTTATGAGTTGTGTGAGAATTTCCTTCCCCCCCCTTCTTTTTTTTTTGATGAGTTGTGTGAGAATTTCCTTCCCCCCCC
>JAJJMA010264982.1:0-16447 GCA_023529015.1 Papaver nudicaule | reverse complement strand
TCTCTTACATTTGCTTTGGGTGGTTGAACATTAATCCTTCCATACATGAGAAGGCTAATACTAAACACCCAGTGAAGGGTTTGATCTGTTTAGGTGAATTCTAGGCTGTTGGCCAACCTATTGAATTGGAGAGAACTGAGTGTGAACTGAGACCGTAGAAACTAGGCCCCAACTAGTCATTTATAATGATGTAGCATGATTCGTAGTCCATGACAGTTCTTGTTCCTCTGTGTGAGATGGTTGCATGGGTATGATAGTGTGTTTATTATATTAGGACGTTTTTTGCTTGTGGTTAATCTTTGGCCAGAGTTGTCATTTTTATATGCATATATTTAATATTCCTAGATATGGTGTTATAAAAGAAAACAGCATAGACATACAGATACAATTTCCATGGAAATACTAATATCTATCTATTTCTTGTAGGCAGGCTATTTTAACCATGGTGTGGGAGACCTGGAACTCAAATATGTCACAGCTGCAAAATAAATTCTCCAGGTATTCTATTTTAGAACCGTCATTTTGGCCCTCCCCAAAAATTCATTTGCCTCCCAGCATAAGACAAAATAGCGAGAAAAGTCTAGGTTGCCCTCTAAAAACATGAGATTACCAATTTGTCCTCCACTAATCCTAATTTTAATCCAAAATATAAACTATTGTATATATACCTAATTCAAAAATACAGATCATTTTTAAAAAAATCCATCTCTCTCTTTATCTTCTTCTCTTCTTCTCCTCCTCTACTTCTCAAAAATCAATAAACTCTAAAATCAAATTAAAACTAGTAGCGATAATCAAAACTAGTAGCAACATTCGAATCAAAACAAATCAAAACATTAGAATCAAGAAAAATGAGTAGAAATCCACATTTTGAAGTTGAAAACTATGGACCTCAATCGAAAGAATTAATCCCCCTAATGAAATTGAATCTCAACAAAAACAACTTGAATGCGTCTAGGAAGGTATTTCACTGATACCCCTAGTATTTTTTGTGAATTTGATTGTTAGAAACCCCTAGAATCGATGACTTCCTCTTTGTTTTTGAAACACAGAACGAGTTTCGGCTCACAAAAGTATTCTAGATCTAGAGCCGAAACTGTTACGGCTCAGAAAACTTCAAAATTTTCTGAGCCGAGACTGATGTTCTTCTCTGCAACTGAAGAACATCTCGGCTCAGAAAAATTTGTAATATTTTTGAGCCGAAATCCTTATAAATTAGGTGCCACGTGGGCCTGGTTGTTTCGGCCCAAAGTTTTTTTTTTTTTAACTGGCCGAAACATATGGGTTAGCTGTCATTTAGTTTTATTAGTCTCGGCTCAGAAAATAAAATTGTCGTGTGAGCCGAAACTTAATCTATGTCACATACTAAGTTGTTGTTTTGGTTCTACATTTCATTGTTTTGTATCAATCATCGATTTTATGGTACCCCAGCAGGAGAGGGGAGGTTAATCCTACTAATGTACAATCACTGGAACCCCGAGTCGGCACTAAAAAAAATAACGGCTTCGTCCCCCGGGGTACACCAAACGCTTAGGTCTTAACCGTATGCGTGGAGCACCTTCAACCGATACTGAAAACTTGACCTTTAACCAATTTTCAAGGTTTAATTCATGTTCATCATGTTTGGTTTAAGGTGATGTGTTTTTTTTTTGTTCGGCATTTATTTCTTTTTAAGACTATGTTGTTCATGTTAAGTACTTTGGATGTTTGAATTTATCTAAGTTGGTTATGGTACAATTTGAATTTTATGTTTTAAGTACATTTGGTGTTTGCATTTGAGTAGAAGAGTGAAAAGAACCTCATTATTGGCTCCACAAAACCAGTTTCGGCTCATAGGATACATTATAAATCTGGGACGAAACGGTTTCGGCTCACTCGGCAAATTCAAAGTATGGGCCGAAACTTCCGGTCTCACTGACCATTTGTTAGACAAGTTTCGGCTGATTCGAAATTTCTAAACTTTGAGCCGAAACTAGTGGGTGGTCGACCACTGGCCAACAAGGGCTTACTAGTTTCGGTGTGGTTAGAAGATTAATCAAGTGAGCCGAGCTGTTCTTGAGTGCTCAGTTTCGGCTTTCAAATGTTGGAGTTTCTATGGGCCGAAACTTATTCTGGTTTCGCAAATCGAAGGAAAAATGGTGATTTTTGGTTCTATTTGTTGGATTCAACCTACACAAACAACATTAATCATGATGTGGAAGGTATACCAGATGTAAAAACACCCAACAACCTAATATTGTCGATTTTGGTCTTGAAATCGCCCAAAACCCAAGTTTTTTCTCTTCTACTCAATACCACCATAACCCAAAACTCAAATCTAAAAACAAGATTTTTTAGTTAAGATTTAGTTTACCTAATTATTTCTACTAATTACTATTATCAGTGCTAATCATAAAATTAAACTCTAATCAGTCAAAGGGTAGATTGCCGATGTCACTGTAGTACAGTGGTAAAGTCGTTGGGTGATGACACTGACGACCTGAGTTCGAATCTCGTCTGCATCGGGGTGGGAGGGGATTTTTCTTTATTTTCTTTGCCTAGCTACCTGGGCTTGTGGTAGTGGAATTCGGTCCAACTTTAATATAACTTTTCAAATTCAAAAAATAAAATAAATCAAAGGGTAGATTAGCATTTAAAAAAATATTTTTTACTAAGGGATAGCCAAACTATGCCTGGGTGACCCTATTTTGGAAATGTGGTGAGGCAAATGAATTTTTGGGGAGGGCCAAAATGACGGTTCCTATTTTAGCACTGAAAACATTTCTAGTTCTGTTTTTGTCCTATATATACCAAACTGTTTTGTCTTCGCATCAAGTTCTTATACAAAGTATTTCCCTTTTGTGGAAAAGCATTTACTAAATACTTTGAAGACAAGTTGTTAATTAGCTTTTTGGTGTTTCCATCTTTATCAATCGCGTCATGTAAGTCAGTGGCGTTGCTCAAATAAACAAGTATATTTTTGTTCATGTATAGATTTTTTTTTCCCTAGTCATTTTATTTTAATCAAGTCTCGGGTAACAATTAGTATGATTTATTGGAAAATTATATGAATGGTGATAAAATATTGCGGGTTATAAAATTATTGGTAATATCACCGGATCATAAAATAGTCAGGGTGGTGTAAGTGTAACCGAAGGTGAAGGAATTGAATCAGAGGGTGGCGTAGGTAGGTGTATCTCAAGGTGAAGGAATTGGCTCAGATAGCGGTGTTGGGCATTTGTAAACGAAGTTCAAGGTTATATTATCAATCTGTAGTGACTGTACAGTATACCCCTATGGAAACACTCTGTCATACACTTATGTAAATGACCCGCCAGGGCTATCTACCACCTTTCCGAGAGTGCTTATAAAATTCAAACCTAGCAAGTACGGTAGGGAGTCCCTTCTTGGTGAAAAGTCAATGACTTATGTGTGAAACCATTAAACAAGTTGGCACTTATTCATGACCCATCTCTTTCTTTTCGCATATTACAATCAAAACTAAATGATATACCTACATTAGTAGTTGTTGTGAGAGTATTTCATTTTAGACTATAACTCATATCATTAGTACTCCGGACACAAACTGTTGTTTCCATAGCATTTCAATATGGTATTTATGGGATAATGTAGGGTCAAAGGTTGTAATACCTAGTACAATCATAATTATGAACACTATTATTATGGCAAAGAGGAAAGGAAGAGGAGGAGGAGGAAAGGAAGAGGAAGAGGAAGAAAAGGAAGACGAAGAGGAAGAGGAAGAAGAAGGGGTAATGATGGGAAAATACCTGGTAGAGGAGCTGGAGAATTCATAGAGTTTTCCTCTTGGTGAGAAGACAATAAGAGCAACTTCAGCTTCACAAAGTACAGAAAGCTCAAAAGCTTTCTTCATCAAACCATTTCTTCTCTTTGAAAATGTTACTTGTCTGCTTATTGCATTTTCTATCCTTCTCATCTCAGTTTTTCCCCTCACCATTATTACTTCTTCCTTGAAAACCTATTTTCTGATCATCAATCTGCAGTTACCTTCATCAACGTCATCAAAAAAATCAAAATAAAAATCAAGAACCAAAAAAAAAAAAAGTCAAATTCAAGCTCAAAATCATCAAAATTAGTACCAGCAGAAAAGGATCAAGCAGGATGAATTTCACTTTGAAGGTGTTTGACGAAGAAGAGTGAAAAGATGTTTCTGTTTCAAGAATGTCTCATAGACCGACCTTGATTTGGGAGGTGGTTTTCTATCTTGATATTTGTGTTTCCTCTCATTCGCTCAATGGCTTTATATAGAAGAAAGCGAAACCTAAATGGAAAACCTAAATGGAAAACCTAATTTATCCCTTTACAGTGAGCAGCTCATATATTTTTTCTTTTCCTTATGGCCGTACATACTTACGTGGCGAAATGTTGGCGGTTCTTGGTTTCCACCGTCTCCAGCCTCCTATCAAACCGCCACACATCACGTGGATTATCTCGAGTTTGCGACCGGGGAATTTGTGGAGACGTTGTTTGATTTGTGAATCTGCATGGGGTTTGGACTAGCATGAGCATGACCAGGGCCTGTGAGAAATTTTTAACCGGAAAGAACAAAATTTCGCTTTTGCCCCTCTAATTAATTTTTTCATGCATTAAAAAGAGTCGGCCTCGTAATGATAAAATTTATAATCTATTTGTTGAAACTATGGTTATTATCAAGGGAGGAGCTAGTAGTTTACTTCAAGTGACCAAATTTAGTATAGAAAATTAGTATCTAAATCCGAATAGGAAGTTGAAAGCTGGCTAAAAACAAACATGGACTAGCTCAGTTGGCCAGGAATCCAACTCTCACACTCGAAGTCGGTAGGTCGAGTCTTCACTCCAGAGTTTGAAGATCTTGTAAAAATTCTTTGATGTGTATTAGAAAAATCGAACGCCGTCTCTTTTTTTTTTTTGGCACTTTCGGTTAATTACATATTTATGGATAAATTTATATTTCTAAAACACAAAAGTATAACTAGTTATGAGAAAAAAAAATGTATCTTTACAACTTAAATTATGATTCCATGCACTTCATTTTATATCCTCAGATTCTAAATAAATGAGGGATATGCTCCCCCATTTTACTTTTCTTTAATCCACTGAACTTCAACTTTTGCGCTCAGATTTTACGTAAATTATAAATAAGTCCCTGATTTTTATTTATTTGACGAAATCCACTGAAGATGAAATATGTGCTTTGATGCCCAAAAGCCCTTGATGCCCCAGAGTGGGCTTTGCCCTGCTTCCCCACCAGGGACGGCCCTGGTATGACATTATAGCCATGACTGTGAAGGGTTGGTTCTGTTCGTTGAGTATGTGTATCAGTATTGTATTGGTTGTTGCTGGTATAATACAATACAGTAGTACCTGTGATACTAATTGATACTGACCGAGATTCATTGATACCATGATACCAATCGAAATTAAGGATTTTTTTTTAGGCTAAGGTTTTTTTTTTTTTTTTTTTCTTTTTTGGCTCTTCACATGCAAGAGATTTGACTAATATCGTTTTGTAAAATGCCTCTTTACAGATATCTTTTTCATAAATGCGGAGGGTGCCTTGAAGAAAAACTAAAGCGAGATTAGATGTCTCGCGGCACGTATATTTTTTTTTTTCACTTTTTATAAGAAGCTGGCCACACTTGTTGTATATTTTATATAATCAAAATCCCCTTAAACGATTGTGAAACGGGACGATGTAACAACATCTTTCTTACGATCTATCATCTTTGATGATATAGTGGGGGCACAATACCCATGTGTAATGACTATTCAGTATAATTAAATTTGCATAAAAAAAAAAAGTGGAATGATTTCTAGTATTTATTAGGGGTTCCTGAATTTCAATCTAAACACCATAGTTCCAAAATCTTTAAATGGAAGTACAGCGCTTTTGGGCAACGTCGTTATAAGGCTGAGCCCTTGATAGCCCTCCAACTAATCTTGTAGGGAGTATTTTGTTTAACTGACTCATAAGGTATGTGATAGGATCAAGTTTTAAGAAAGCACTAGAAGAGTCTGAAAGTGTCGCATAACGGTTTATATGTCAGGAAGGTTTTCTGTTATATGGTTTTAGAGTTTTTGGTTTCGAGTATTTCTGTTTTTAGGGAGTCTTTCTTTGTTTGGAAGTCAGTTATTTTAGGCATGTGTTGGGACTTATAATAGGAATAGAATGGGGGTCGAGTCTGTATAAAAAGAAGGCTACAGGCCTGAATTGAAGCATCTGAATTCATAAGTTTTTTTACTTATTATTCTTTGTTACCTTGCATCCTGTTGCACTCTCGCTTCTGCTGGCCGTGATAAGAACTTGGTTTTTATCATTGGTATCAGAGCGGTTTTGCTCCTTGCCCAAAACTCAAGCTCAGAAAAGAAAATACATGGAACAATTAACGGTTCAAGTCACAGCAATGGCTACATCCAGCAATTAGCTGAACAGTTGGAGAAAATACTGGAGAAAGATTCAATATCCCGCAACAATTCTAAGAATGATGGAAAGGTGATTTTTCCACGATTTGAAGGAACTGATCCTGAAGGTTGGTTATACAAGGCTGAATTATAATTTGATTTCTATGACATACCTCCTGAAAGACAAGTAAAGATGGCAGGAATTAATCTTGAAGGGAAAGCGTTGCAATGGTATAAGTGGATGCAAAAAATATCACCAAACCCTAACTGGAAGGGTTTTTCTGCATCTTTTTTTAGCAGATTTGGGCGAACAAAATATGATGATACAGCTGCAGCTTAGCCAAGATTAGTCAGACTAGCTTTCATTCGATACGAGATTATCAAGAAGAATTTGAACGATTATCTAACCTTGTAAGTGACCTACCTGAAGAATTTCGGGTAAGCTGTTATATCGAGGGGTTGAAACCTGAGGTTCGATTAGAAGTGCAAGCTTTAAGTCCAGGTTCTTTAGTTGAAACTATAGGGCTGGCTCGTTTACAAGATGAGAAGGTGAACTTGCGAAGACAGGCTAGCGGTGCGACCTAATATTGCACCAACAGTACCTACACCAAAACCCAATCCCACTCCTATAGTCACACGAGTAACTCCGGAAGAGGCAGATGAAAGGCGAAGGAAAAATCTTTGTTACAACTGTGACGAGAGATGGTTTCGAGGTCATCGTTGCAAGTCAAAGACCTTATTCCTTATTGAAGGTGAAGAAGATTTTAATGATGAAAACGCTGATACGGTGCAAGAAGAAGAAGCAACTGCAATTGCGGAAATTTCTATGCATGCCTTGGCAGGTTCAACTAGGCCACAAACCATGTGTATCATGGGTGAGGTAAAAAAGGCAAAGGTCACAATTCTGGTGAATTCTGGTAGTACTCACAACTTCATGGACCCATCGATACCAAGGCAGTTGAATATTGAGGTGATTAAAGATCAAGGATTTGAAGTTTTGATTGCCAATGGTTCTCGAATCCCATGTTCGGGGCAGTGTCCAAATTTGGAGTTTCGCCTTCAAAATACTCCTTTTGTTAGTGATTTTCATGTGTTAGAGTTAGGAGGTTGTGACATGTGTGAGTGAAAATCGAAAGAGAGTTTGTGAAAACAGGAAAACGGAAACAAAGCTTCAACTCCATCTTCTCTTCTTTATAGAGAAAAGGTAGATTCAAAATGTTTCTGAAATTTGGAGAAGGGGGAAAAGAAATTTGAGAGGGAATCGAAAATTTTGGAGGAAAAAGAGGAATTGGGAGAGGGAAACGAAAATTGAAACAAGTATCTGAGTTGGGATTTGAGTGGGGAACAAAAATTTGAGATCTAAAAGTTAGCTCCAACTTTTGGACAGAGTAAAGTTGCCCAAAGTTTCAATAATAGAAGAGATATATGTTTTTGGTCCCAAAAATCGAGGTGAAAAGATCATACGGATCGAGCTTAAATGTTGCGATTGACTTTGTCAAGTCAAATTAAAACTTTGGTCAACTTCAAAAGTTAGGGTAGGACATGGGACACCAAAATAAAATCATATGACATTTTCTTATAACGAAACACGTCCAATTTGGACGGTGGAGATTTTGCTTAACAATAGTAATCTACGTTTTGGCTATTTTCTTACAAAAATTAGTAATATCTATGAGAAGGTTTGTTATTTTCCGTCGAAAATACAAAGGCAGATGAGAATTTCTGATTTAGGGATTTGTTTGATATTGTTGTTTGGAGATTTGTTTTCATAAGAACTGATTTATATTTGTTAACTAATAACTGACTTGTACCAATTCAAAGTGAAATTTGTTTGATCCTCAACTTTGGGCAAGTAATTGAGTTAGAATCTTCTTTGAACACCAAACCACTCCCGAACTTGCCATATTATGAGTCAGGATCTTTCACAGAACCACTGACTCTATCCCTTTATGAAAAATTCAAGGAAGAATCCTTGTAGAACCTTAAAAGAACCCACTTTGGGCAAGTTTGAGTTACAATCTTCCTCTGAACTCCAAACCACTCACTAAAATAATAATGTTTCTGAGACGGTTTTGTTGTTTCCGTAGAAAATTGTAATATAGGTGAGACGGTTTTTTTTATTCTGTGGAAAATACTAATGTAGCCGAGACGGTTTTGTTGTTTCCGTGGAAAATAGGAATATTTCTGAGACGGTTTTGTTTTTTCCGTAGAAAAATAGTGTTGTATTTGAGAATCTTCCTCTGAACTCCAAACCACTCCCTAATTTGCCATACTCTGAGCCAGGCTCTTCCAGAGTAGCACTAATCCTATCCAGAAATGGCAAATTCAAGGTGGAATCCTTGTAGAACCATAAAGGAACTCATTGTGGGCAAGTGAGAGTTACAATCTTCCTCTGAACTCCATATCAAATCCCTAATGGCAGTGGAAAATAGTAATGTATGAGACGTTTTTGTTGTTTCCGTTGAAAATAGTGATGTAGTTGAGACGTTTTTGTTGTTTCCGTTGAAAATAGTGATGTAGTTGAACTCTGAACTCCAAACCATTCCCTAGATCTCGTTTTTCTGAGCCAGGATCTTCCAGAGTTGCACTAATCCTATCCATTTATGGCAAATTCAAGGTGGAATCCTTATAGAAGCATAAAAGAACCCATTTTGGGCAAGTTTGAGTTACAATCTTCCTATGGACATATATTCCACTAGGACGGTTTCATTGTTTTTCTTCCCAAACCCCTTGGGCCTAAAGCAGCAGTTTTATTTTTTAAACGAAAAGAAAATTACATTACTGAGCAAAGGATTTACAAGATAACTGATTTTTCCTGATTACATTAAGCTGACTAGCAGGGATATCTGAATACATAAAAGTTCTTCCAGTTTTCCTGCATATTTTGGCCAGAGTTTTGAACATTAAGCATGAGTAATATTTAGGATTAAACTCTGACTAAAGAAACAAAAAATGGGCCAGAGTTAATACAATATCCACAGGTAACACAACCAGTTTCTAGGAGTAATATCTAGGTTAATCACAGTTACGAAAAGCGCACACACAATCAGAATTAAGAGTTTCAGTGTGTGCGCCATATCCATAACTACTGGTAACACAACCAGTTTCCCCAAAAAATCCCAAAATATACCAAAAAAAATAATGTTTATACACCCAGCATCAAACCCAAAAAAATGTATGTCAGCTAATAGGAACTCTCTGAACCCGAGTCCGAATCATCCTCGTCATCCTCATTCCCATCAACAACATCACTCTCTTCATCATATTCTTCATTTTCTTCCACTTCGGAATCTTCCTCCTCGGAATCTTCCTCATCATCATCTTCTTCTTCCTCCTCATCTTTTTCTTCTTCTTCTTCTTCTTCTTCTTCCTCATCATTATAAGCAACAACATGGATACCAGTAGCAGTAGCAGAATCAGAAGCCAACATCATCTACTTCCCCCATCCTGAGGTCGAACCAATCATCCTCCCTAATTTCTTGCTCAAAATCAGCCTCCACCAGCTCATCAAGAAAATTTGCTACATGAAAAGGGTCGGCTTCGTGTTCATGTTCTTCTTCTTCTTCTTCTTCTTCTTCTTCTTCTTCTACTTGGGGTTAAGGTTCTGCTTCCTCCGCATCATCATCAGAGGGTATACCTTCAGCGGGAGGCGCCATTTCTAGAATCTGACGCTGCATCTGGGCTTATCTTCGCACCCTCCTTTGGTATTCTTCAAGTTCAGAATCATCCCGCTCCTCTCGTTTGCGTTTCTTGCTCTCCTCCTCCCTGTCATGTTTTATTGTCTGCCCTACTTCCAAACAACCGACATAATCAGAAGCACGCTTGACAATCTCTTTCGCTTCATCCAAGCTGCAGCGATAGATTATTTTGTTGAAAGCTATCAAAGGATTGAAGGGATGGGACGTAGCATCTGAATCTTCCGAGCTCCCCAGCTCCTCAGAGTCAGCCCTTTTTCTTTTTCCCTTTCTGTTGCGCTCAAAATCTGAGTTGTTTTTGCTGCTGGATGCCATTTCCCTGCATTTTTCATACATTCATACATTCAAATTAATATAAACAACATTATCGAGGTTACAACACAGATCATCCATGAAGACTCCAAGAGTCAAACTATTCCTTTCCATTCCATTTTGAACATTTTAAACCTCATAAGTTACGGACAACAGATGTGAGACAAGCATGGTATGAGAAGGAAAATCTTATCATGAATTTTTGGATTTGCCGAATCAGACACACGGACATTTATCATGATTCCACTTCATTTAGCATGTTAACTTCAAAATCCGACCACGACATCAATACTGGACATTTGAAACAGACCAAAACCCTAAAATTTTCATAAAAACAATACTAAAATCAAACACATCTGGAGATCATAATAACGTAAACCAAACTAAACCCATGTCATGATTTCATCTAATTTGTTAAAAATCTAAACAGAGCAGCACTAAAAGCATTGAGTGAGTAGAAATAGACCAACATAACAAAATTTCACTTCATGCATCTTGATTTCACACCATCTATCATGATTCCATTTCATTTTTAGCATTTAACTTCATTTATTACTAACGGATTCACCATGCAACATGCAAAGGCAGTTGAAAAGTAAAAGAACCCAAAAGTAAAGACCTTACCTTTTCAAAAAAGAGATTGATGAAGGCTGGATATTCTTGTTTGAGAGAGAAATAGATTTCCTCCTTAATCAAGCCCTGAATCTCCTTGAAAGCAACCTTTTTTTGGGAGCTTTAAAGTCTGAATATTCTTGTCTGAGAGAGAAAGTGAGTGCTTCCAAAAGCAGCAGATCTTTAATGAAAGGTGTGTTTGTTTTTTAGCACTAAAATAGTAGTAGTAAAGAAGATGATGCTTTGGTGGTACCCAATGGGGTGTAAATATAATGTGTGTGTGTTAACATTGGGGTGGAATAAACAAAGTGTAAACCAAGTGTAAAAATATTATTAATCAATTGTCAATAGAGTTAGCTAAGCATAGAACAAACCTTAAAAGTTACAAACCAACAACAACACTAAAAGGGGTGTAAAACTGTAAGCAAAAGTAGAAGGAAACGTACAGATTATTTCAAATTCTCAGGGGTGCTCCAATAGGTGAGCAAAGCTCGAAGATGTGGTTCTTCCTCTAAAATATCTTGAAAACTGCCTTCAGCTGGTACATCTGCATTGTCTACACTGATAGTTAGTCTTCTGGAGGGATGCATAGGAACCCAGTAGGCTGGCTCTTTCAAATCCTGGGAATAAAAGACTTGGGTAGCATGTTCCGCGAGAATCACGGGCTCATCTGTGATAGCATTTTTCTTCTTCATTCTTGACAGATTGACCAGAGGATAATCTGAATCCTTACACATCTTGACTCCAGTCTCCACCTTCACCCAATCACAGTAAAACACATCTTCTTTAAATGAACCATAGTTCAACTGTAGGATTTGTTGGATCATCCCATACCACCTGGATTTCACAGTCACAGGCTCTTTATCAGTTCTTTTGCTCCTAAAAGTTGTGTCTGCAACCATGGTAACACCACTATCCTGGGTCCTAAGCTTGGCCTCAAAAGCTTGGGAACAAAAAACATATCCATTCACACGGTATCTTTCAATCTCCCTTACCTCGTCCGGACCTTTAAGGTAATCCCACCTAAATTATTCTGACAAACCGGTTCTACAAGGCATACCTTATTGTACAACCAGGAAAGGAAGTCGGTTTCAAACTGGACCAAGTCCACTCCAACGTCTGAATGGCCTGTGCGGTAATCCCAGAACATAAATATATAGCATACTTTTAATACCAACCTATCATCAATATAAATTCAGTGTCCATACAAACAGAAATTATATAACAACAAATACCTGTAATAATCGTCTAGTTCCGGTTGACAACGCTCAAATATTAGCCACCAACGTATCTGAACCCATTGAACAGGGCTCAACAAAACTTCTTTATCTCCAAGAATGGAACCCTCATCGCTGAATTCAGAATCTTCATCCAGAAAGGCATCCCAATTGGCTTTGTGACCTCCTTCGGCTCTAGCTTTGGCTTGCTCCATTGCATACCTAACAGCCTCATTTAGAATGATAGAATTTGTAATTGACGCTTCAATATATCTCTTGTTATGGCAAAGGCCTTTGCACTCCTTCATTGCCCTGATACAGTATGCACATGTAAATTTCAGTACAAAACTCCCAAAAAAATGCAAAAAAATTGAAGGGGTAAATTGGTGAAACGACAATTCACCTCTCAAGTGGGTACATCCATCGGAACCTAACCGGTCCACAAACCAAGGCTTCTTCAGCCAGATGAACCATGCTGTGCACGCTTATATCAAAAAATGAAGCCGGGAAATACTTTTCGAGCACGCACATGGCCTCTACAATCATCCACTTAGCCTGGCTCAGATCTTCTATTTTAACGACCTTAGAGCACAGCAATCTAAAATACAAACTGACTTGCTGAAGTGCAATTCGAAGGTGTTTATGTCCAGGAAAGGCATGTTGAAGCAGAACAGGTAGCAAGTACTCAATCAAAATATGATAGTCATGAGATTTTAAGCTTAGCAACCTATCCCCACTCACATTGTTGCTCAATTTTGAGCAAAAACCTGAAGGGCATTTCAGATTTCTAATAATCTGGCAAAAATTTCTGCTCTTCTTTAGACAAAACCCACACCGTGGTGTTTACTATCACATTCTTAAACTTCTTCGCTTTCCACTCTCCAATGTGAGCTTTTTCGCACGCAATTCATCACCATTATCCCATAATATTTGAGCCTTACTTCCATAATCAAAGAGAGCGTGATAAATGTGTTCCATGACGTTCTTTTCCGTGTGTATCACGTCGATAGAATGAAATATACCTAGATTGCTATACGACTCAAGTTCCCAAAAATAACACTTCCTATTGAAAATACCTGTTCCCAAACCAGAATTATCCCTATGATCAATACCACCATCCTCTAACTCATAATCATCCTCAACCTCAGTCTCAGTCTCATCATCAGACACGTATCTCTGTCTTTTACCAGCCTTGCGTTTTTGGGTCTTACCAGGTATGTAATGAACATCTTTCAACAACTCGAGCGACTCATCGTTAGTTAGTCTCTTTGGCGCCAACTTTGTCTCCTCTTTTTCCTATCCCAAGAATTTCCCATCCCTAAAGGTGTGCCTGCTCTTGAGGAAAATCCGATAGTTAGTGTACACTACCTTCCTAAATCCTCTGTATGAGTACATCGAGTTTTGTCTGCGCAGACAACACATCCATTGTACCCATGAGCTGTTCATCCACTTAAAATACCAAGAGCAGGTAAATCATGAATCCCAAACATTAGAGTTACTCTCACGATAAAATACTCTTCTCTGAAAGAATCCCAAACTCGTCTTCCGTCTTTGAAGAGAGTTTTTATTCATCGACAAACACCTGCATAAATACATCAATGTCTCCACTCGGTGACTTGCGACCAGGTATCAACATATTGTATATTTGGAATTCAGTATTCATACACAAAGAAGGTGGAAGATTATAAACCACAGATATGAGAGGCCAACAGCTCCAACCTATATTCGACTGGCCATGGGGATTAAACCCATCCGTCGATATTCCAAGGTAAACATTTCTGCCTTCCGCTGCAAAATCCGGGAATTTTTCCTTGAACCGCCGCCACTGAGGTGAATCGCACGGATGACGCATATAACGACGAGAAACTGCCGCTCGGTTGTGCCAATCCATGAAAGCTGCTATCCAAGGAATAGAGAACATTCGCAATTCTTGGTCCTAGAGGAAAGTATCTTAGCACTAACATAGGTTCTTTTGACACCTGCATCTTCCCGTCGGAATCTTTGAATTCTTTAAATCTTTTAGCTTGGCACACTCGACATTGCTGAAGATTTTTATCAACCAACTATCCATACAATGACCAGAGAATTTATATGTTTTCTTTAGATTATGCATTTCTACGATAGCACCGAGGGTTGAGATACCTTTGGATGCTGGGTGCAACTGCTTCCCTGCCAAATTTGAGTACTTAGCATAACGCTTCCCCATATCCACCTCTTGTTCTTTACATACTACTTGCTCATAAGGGTCAGCATGAGGACCAAAGTTGGCAGCAGCATAAGCATCCCAGTCGAAATCAGGCATTTCTTCTTCTGCAACCTTCTCCTTCTCCACAGGACGACTAGTTGAACTCTGACCCACCAATTCCTCACCATGCAAGTACCAAGTGTTGTACGTCCTCAAGATACCCTTCTCGTACAGATGCTTTTGAACAACATTCCATGGATGCAGAAACTCATTAGCACACTTTTTACATGGGCAAGCACAACCAGATGAATCCCCATTGGCTGATGCAAAGTGAGGAACTCTCTAACCCCCTCTCGATATTTTTGGCCAAATAGGTTTTTTTCAAGCATCCAATCTTTATTCCCCGACATCCTACATTACCAAATTGAAATATGCTTCATGTTACCAAGTTCATCAACTAAAGATACAAATACTAACAATCATAAACTGTGACATACAAACCACACATACAAATCATCAAAAAATCTATAACCAAATACAGATCTGAAAAGATGTAGATACTCATACTCTAATTTTAAATCAGGGAAATATGTAATTGCTGGATGAATTCGGTTATTCAATTGATGTTCATATATTTGAAATTAACATAAATAAATGAATCTTAAATCAGTGAAATACCTAATTGTTGAATGAACTCAGATTCCTCTTAAATCAGTGAAATACCTAATTGCTGAATGAACTCAGATTCAAATTCCAAATCTCAATCCATAACTCTATGAGAAATCGATTTGATAATTAAACTAATATCAAATCGAGGTTCACATAATAAGTAACTGATTGAATGATGTTGATGATGTTTTCTCAAGCTGAAACTCAGACTCAAACGAAGGATTATCCGCTGAAAAAAAAAAGGAAAGGAATTGAATGTTAGGCGATGAAATCCGTGGAGGTGAAGACGAATAGAAGTTATGTCTCAACTGTTTTCAGCTAGACACATTAACTTCTTTATCTACCCTATCACCAAACCTCGGACTTCAGTGATTTTTCTTTATTGTTTTCTGATTTTCAAAATTTATCTCATATGTTATTCAACAAAATTCCATTGAGATAAAAAACAGGTTCTGTTACGCTGCTGGGGTTGAAATTGTATCAGACCAAAAGTTGGGCGGGGAAAAGAAAAGTCGAGGCTAACTTAGGAAGTTCACCGAAATATTGAGGGTAGGCGGGTAATTGCACCAACAAAAACACGGAACACTGTAACAGATCGCATTTTCAGTAACCATTGAAGACGGTACGAGCTTCCCAACAGCGTATGCGCGTTGCTGAAATGCAAACCGTGACTAATGGTGCTGTTGGTAAAAACTGGACTTCGTGTAGTGTATCCCGACTCTAACTGAACTCCTCCCTTGACTCCTTTTGTTGACTGAACTCCACCATCAGTTCGTTACGTGCCAAACAGACCCTAATAGATAGTAGGCTCCACGACAATCCATCTAACCTAAGAATAGAGGGTCCACCATTTTAATTAGAAATCTCTCCCTCAGTTAATCATTTTTTCTTTAAAAATCAAAATATCATGATTTTTCTAATTCAGGCGAATTAGATCCAGATAGTTTCAAAAGGAAAATTCATTATCAATCAATAATAAAATATATCGAAATACACATGTCAAAATTTCAGCGAGGGACAAATCTACATTAGGTTTACTGGGGACAGTTGCCCCCCCTGAAATTTCTTAAATCATAGTATTAGCCTTAGAAATTTAGATATTCACAGATTTGTCCCCCTTTAATTATGAATATTATCTAAACGGTTTTGAATTGTATAAGTTTTATGTAAATGAAAACGTCTTACCACTGTCTAGTATCTCAGTGACACCATTTGAAGTCAAAACGGAAAAAAAAAAATTAATCTAGCAATGCTAGAGCATTTTTGATCTAGCATTGCTAGAGCCACCAAATCTACCAATCAAATACTGGTGGTGGTTATTGATGGAAATTCAGTTTTTACCTTGGAGTGAAAAACTC
>JAJJMA010264976.1:0-11309 GCA_023529015.1 Papaver nudicaule | reverse complement strand
TAGCTCATGGATGCGGAAACCAGATTATGGTTTCGAAATCAAAGTTTAGTTTTACAAAAACCTACATTGAGGTTTCGAACTCTGAAAATCCATAAGATGAGATAATCAAGAATATGGTTTCGAAATCTAAAAGTATGATATGGCGTACAAGATGTTCATATATCAAGAATCAAATAAATGATTCAGAACTTCAGTAATCAGAGCCAAACCATGACGTAGTATTCGAACTCAGAACAACAGTCTATCGAGTCTACACAACATAAATGTGAGTCACGATCTCTCTTACATTTAGCTCATACAAGTACGTGCTAATCAATCCGACAGAGTCAGACTAGGTAAGTAGAGACACAATACTGTGGTGGATTAAATCTCGTAATACCACCGAGACAACATCACAACTGCTATATCCAACTCGAAGGTTTTAGGAAAAACCTTATATTACTTAGAGACGAAGAAGAAAAGAAAGCTCTAATCAATATGGAATGTCATAACTTCAACAACAATATTGCAAGCGATAAAGCAGAGTTATATCTTAAGACACACTGATCACAAGTGATCAAGTCATAACGTAAAGCTCCAACAATGAGTTATGTTTTTGTCTTTTGTAGCACAAGTGTAAAGATACTGGAACCGCGTTATTTATGTTAGGGCATTGTCCGGTCAAACCCACTAGCGTTGGTATGTCAAATTGGTTGTCAGTTTTAGGTGTCAAAACACAACTCTTGATTTAGCCTATTAGAGTTTAGATTTCGGAATTGGGATATAGAAAAAAGTAGTATAGACCTTGAAGACGAAGACAATGAATAAAAAGAAGACATCAAATATTCTTCATCGACAAAAGGTTAGTAGGAGTTATGACTTTTATGGAAATTCTTCTATTCTACTTATTATATCTTTCGAAATAGTCGGCTACTTTAGTAGAGTTATAGCAATTGAGATTTTGTATTCTTGTCTACATAACCATGAGTACTCTAGAGCAGAGTCCAATGGATTATAGCTAAGGGCGTCATAACACGTCTAAGTACTGGCCCAACCCAGAACTTCCAGCGGATCCAGTTAAACCCTAATCTGAGCGACGGCAGTTCACGAACCTGTTCGTGAACAGTGGCACCGAAAATTTCTTCCGTGTCTCAAAACGTTGATCTGTACACGTACATGTACGTGAACATCATATTCAATGTATTTGGCTTGAATTCAGACGGACGGTTCACGAACCGTCCAAGTAAATATTCTGCGGGAATTTCACACGGGTTAAACATCTGACTCCTTTATCTCTTAGTTGGACTTGTGCTTATCGGAATATCTTCTGTGGTCCATCTAACGAATCTCAATGAGTCAATAAGATAAAGATTATCTCTGGTCTGTTGGATATCTATCTTGAAGTGTTTTTGAGCTAACAAAACACTTGGCAGATAAATGATAAAAGATTTCCAATTGAGATAAATCTAGGGTTTATATGTGTGCAAGTAACGGGTTCGTTTACACGGGCACTTGCTAATTTGTAGGTTAAGAAACTAGTTGCTTTATATCTTATTGAGTGCTATAAATAGAGGGTTAAAGAATGAAAACCACAAGCATCAAGCATACGTGAAGTTTTTCTGTGGAATTGATCGTAAACTCTTTGCATTTTGGTGTAAGCTTGTTGTGGTATAGTCATCCTCTATTAGATAGCAGTTCCTCTGTGGGATTTACCTAACGACTATAAAGACTTCTCTTGACAGTTGGGAAGCACATGTAGGCGATAACGTACCTCTGGGTTGTTATCACATTACCCTGTAACCTTGGTAACCTGATCACGTTCTTGTCTATTTTATAGTCCTTCTCTTCTGTAATAAGGCTATTCAAATACTGATACAATACATACAAGGTTGAAGGAAGCAACGCACGGCTGCACTCGGTGTTGGAAGACCTAGTTAGCTCCAGTTTTATAAGTTTCTTAAGTGATTTTTTTTACAACTGAGGTAGAGACAAGTTGGGCATAGTTTACTCGGTTTACTTGTCAGCCCCCGCTTGTAAGTAGATTTCTGTATGACCTGGAGAAATCCGAAGGAAGTCACTTTACGTATGTTAAACTGAAGAGGACAGTTCGAAACATACAGTCAGTAATTAAGGTTGCAAAGCTGGTATTGTTGACATAAGCTTTTAATAGCGGTTAAAGCAACTCCTGGGCCTGTAAAGGACGTCAGCTAGGGGAATCAAGTGCGTGACGATCTTTGGGGGATCTAGAGATGTAAGGAGAAAGACAGTATCCAATTCGCTTAGAGGGCTGGAGTTGGTCTCTGCTACATCCCAGACCGAAGTCTTATAGTAGGCTAGTGTTTTGTAGACAATTAGTACTGTGTGGTGTTCAATCTGGACGAGGTCCCGAGGTTTTTTTACAGGTCGTAGTTTCCTCGTTAAAAAAATCTCTGGTGTCTTGTGTGCTTTACTTTCCGCATTATATTCTCTGATTATATAATTAAAGCAAGCACAAGAAGTACGTTATTAATAACCATCGAGTTGGTCCATAATCCATCCAGGGGATTTGCCAAGACTTGTCTTGCGTTGGACCAATCACTTATGATCCGATTCCGGTTATCAAATTTGGATATTGATTTTTGAGATCGTCCATATCTTACCATAAGACTCACGAGCCCAAACGAAAAGTTGGTAGTATTTCGGTACCCCTGCTTTTTCAATTGGTATCAGAGCTGGTAAACACATTAAAGGCGTAACTGTTTGTGTTTATTGAGGTTCGTGAAATAACGTCAATAATGAATGGATCGGGCTTTGACTACTCAAGGTCATTAGGATTATCTGCCCCAAAGAAATCCACTCCATCTGTTTCTCAATAGAGTGAGAAGATATCTGGTAATCTCATAAAAGTTGCAGTAACCCAGAATGATCCTACATTCAGAGACTTCAATATTGAACAAACAGAGAAATACATCTCTCTGGGAGAAAAATATGTTCAGATCTAAGTGATCTCAGTGATACACTCACTCGTGAATGCTCATTGTCAGAACTCCTATAACAACAACTCCATAAAATGGACATTGTTGTTCAAGAACTCAGAGATTCGAAAGAAAGAATTTATTCCTTAGAATCTGCCCTAAATCTGATTCAAAATCGTGAACAACAAATTGCGGAAGAACACGATTTGGAGATTCAACAAATCCTCATCAGTAAAAGAGATGTGGAAAATCACTTGGCAAATGCTCAAAAAAGATGCAGAACTCTTGAAGAAGAAAATCTGAAACTTATGGATCTTTCTAAAATCCATAATAAATCAGAGAAGGCTCTTACAAGTAGTGAAATATAAAATCCACACACTCCAGGTATCTCATCTGCATCAGAAGAAGCAATTGTATCTTCGAAAGTCACTAAGAAAAAGAAGGCAAAACCTTCAGTCACCACAAACGTAGTGACCGTATCATCTGATTCCTCAGATAATAACAATGACCAGAAGAATACATAAATGAGGTGGTAGAAGGCATGAGATTACATGCCAATTTTCTAATCTAGTATTGAGCGAAAGATTACACCTATAGGTTCTTTCTGTATTAGAGGTCAATCCTAATCCATCAGTAGCAATAGGCGGCATAGGGGAAGAAGCACTACACCTAGGAAACTTTGTTTTCGAGAAATTACTTCGTTTCTTGGTGTAAAAAGAGGATATGTGGTATAAAAAAGGATAGTCTATTCCCTTTTTTTTTTTACAAAAATGATATTGGAGATTGTGTAATGCTTACTCTCAAACTCTTCGTTTATACAGTAGTGATATTCTTTATTTCTCTTTTTATCTTCGGATTCCTATCTAATGATCCAGGACGTAAACCTGGACGTGAGGAATAAAAAAGAGGAAAACGTTTTTTTCTTGCTTGTTGATTTATTAATTTTCTTATGATTTTTTTATTCCAAACATTTAACTATGATAAAATAAGATAAAATGAAAGGGTCTTGATCTTTTTTTGCATTGTCTGTAAAAAGAGCGGACACCTCCAAAAAGATTGTAATAGTCAGAAGAAGGATAAGCAGATTGATCAGCGCAACACATGTTAAACCTTGTTTAAAAAATGTGTTTGAACTCTACAGGCCTAATCCACGGGTGATCCCTAGAAATAAAGCCTCCAAGAGATCTCCTTCACCCATGAAACATGGCAGAATTATTACTGAAAAACGGAGACATAACGATCAACAGTACACTAAGGTGACTTCTTCATCTAAAACACCACAACAAAGATCTCCGAACAGGACAACCACTCCAATAGGAAACCGGCCTCAATACCTTGATAACCTGGTCACTCAAGAGGAGTTAAACAAGTTGTTGTCTGATTTCGCTACGCGAAATTACTCCCAAACGAAAAAGTCTAGAAGTTTTTCCAACACTGAATCATACCATGATGACAGTAACTTCGATGACAATTTCAAGGGAACGTCATCTAGAAGACCGAGACGATGGCGTAAGAATGGTGAGCATCAAGGAACACCATAACGCTCAATTCTAGTGTTAAAAATAGCTTTCTTATTTTGGTACTGGAAATAAGGAATGCTCTAAATCAAGGCGTGCTCCATGATCTGTTTAGTACCACTTGGAAACATTTTATAAGTGTCTAAAGGCTCATTGCCATGGAAAAATTGTATTGAGGAACGTATGGAAGTCTATACTACAGAAAACACGAGGTCCATAAATATGGGCTTTTGGAGTTTGCCTTTTCATGTTTTTTAGAGTTTTTCAGCATGTACTACTTTATTTCATTAATAAAAGTTCTTTTTAGATAATTATTAATGATGTTTGCAATACTTGATTTGTCTACCTCAATCTTATTACAATACACAACTTTTATTGCTTCGGCGATAACACAAAGTTGTGTCATGTTACAAAAGTTATGCTTTTTTTCACGATCAAGAAACTTTTGATTATATGATTTTTAGGGTTTCCATAAGCTCAAAAATCACATACTCTTTTCCAAAAAATTGGGTAAGGAAAGGAGATTGTAAACAAATAAAACTGGATACATTAAATTGTTTGTCCAAGTTAGGCTTTGTAGTTGTTCTTTATTGAATAACACCACAAGGGGGAGAGTTCTTAAATGAGCTTGCACTTAATAACAAATATTTTTGGGGAGCGTGGATGTGGAATATTAGGAGAAAAGTGTATCTATATTTCTCCAAAGATGAATCAACTTAGAAATCCTCGTTCTGATTTCCTAGTTATGTCATATTAAACTTGATATGCGAGTACATCCTTGACTTGACTATCTCTATAGGCTTGCAACCCTAAGTCTCAACTAGTTTGTCATATTTTTTGTGATAAATAGGGGGAGAATACATATGGTTTCTTGTTCTTGTGGTTCACAACCATAGGGGGAGAACACCATATTGCTTACTTATGTACTTTTTCGAAAGTATCAAGTAAGGGGAGTAAATATTGGGCTTCATACCAATCTGGCAAGAAGAGGTATAAAGATTAAGGGGGAGCTTCGTATCAAAAATGAGTAGAATCACTTTATAAGTTTTGGTACACGGACTTTAAAGTTGCTCTGATTCTTACTCTTTGCACAAACAACATGTGGGATTAGCATATAAACCCATGTAAGATCGAGCGTACCTTTGTGGTTGTTTGAGTTGGATATGTTGTGGTGTTGTCTACGAATTTTTCAACAGGAGTTAAACGAACACATCAAGACTCAAAGGAGAAGTTGAAGAATTCAATATACATCTGGGTTAGATCTTTAATGTATATCTTTTGAATCCATATGTAAATTGGTTTTGTCACTAAAATTGGCAATGAGGGAGATTGTTAGGGCATTGTCCGGTCAAACCCACTAGCGTTGGTATGTCAAGCTGGTTGTCAGATCTAGGTGTCAAACACAATTCTTGATTTAGCCTACTAGAGTTTAGATTTCGGAATTTGGATATAGACAAAGTAGTAGAGACCTTGAAGACAAAGACAATGAATATAAATAAGACATCAAATATTCTTCATCGACAAAAGGTTAGTAGGAGTTATGACTTTTTTGGAAATTCTTCTATTCTACTTATTATATCTTTCGAAATAGTCGGCTACTTTAGTAGAGTTATAATGATTGAGATTTTGTATTCTTGTCTACATAACCATGAGTTATGTTAGTATTTGTTCCCACAATACTAAGGTTACAAGATGCATGAGATAGATTCGATACCCTTTCTAGTGCAATGGTTTGCTTGCGAATCACATGTACGAAATGGATGAATCTAAAGGAGTACTCTAGAGCAGAGTCCAATGGATTATAACTGAGGGCGTAATAACACGTGTAAGTACTGGCCCAGCCCAGAACTTCTAGCGGATCCAGTTAAACCCTAATCTGAGCGACGACGGTTAACGAACCGGTTCGTGAACATTGGCACCGAAAATTTCTTTTGTGTCTCAAAACGTTAATCTGTACATGTACATGTACGCGAACATCAGATTCAATGTATTTGGCCTGAATTCAGACGGACGGTTCACGAACTGTCCAAATATTCTGAGGGAATTTCACACGGGTTAAACATCTGACTCCTTTATCTCTTAGTCGGACTTTTGCTTATCATTATATCTTCTGTGGTCCAACTAACAAATCTCAATGAGTCAATAAAATAAAGATTATCTCTGGTCTGTTGGATATCTATCATGAAGTGTTTTTGAGCTAACAAAACACTTGGCAGATAAATGATAAAAGATTTCCAATTGAGATAAATCTAGGGTTTCTTTGTGTGCAAGCCAAGTAACGGGTTCGTTTACACGGGCACTTGCTAACTTGTAGGTTAAGAAACTAGTTGCTTTATTCCTAAGCAACATATCTTATTGAGTGCTATATATAGAGGGTTAAAGAACGAAAACCACAAGCATCAAGCATACATAAAGTTTCTCTGTGGAATTGATCGTAAACTCTTTGCACTTTGGTGTAAGCTTGTTGTGGTATAGTCATCTTCTATTAGATAGCAGTTCCTCTGTGGGATTTACCTAACGACTATAAAGACTTCTCTTGAGAGTTGGGAAGCACAGGTAGGCGATAACATACCTTTGTGGTTGTTATCAGATTAACCTGTAACCTTGGTAACCTGATCACGTTCTTGTCTATTCTATAGTCTTTCTCTTCTGCAATAAGGTTATTCAAGAACTGATACGTTACATACAAGGTTGAAGGAAGCAACGCACGGCTGCACTCGGTGTTGTAAGACCTAGTTAGCTCCAGTTGTATAATTTTTCTTAAGTGATTCTTTTTACATTTGAGGTAGAGACAAGTTGGGCATAGTTACTCGGTTTACTTGTCAGCCCCTGCTTGTAAGTAGATTTCCGTATGACCTGGAGAAATCCTAAGAAAGTCACTTTACGTATGTTAAACTGAAGAGGACAGTTCGAAACATACAGTCAGTAATTAAGGTTGCAAAGCCGGTATTGTTGACATAAGCCTTTAACAGCGGTTAAAGCAACTCCTAGGCCTGTAAAGGACGTCAGCTAGGGGAATCAAGTGCGTGACGATCTGTGGGGGATCTAGAGACGTAAGGAGTTCGACAGTATCCAATTCGCTTGGAGGGCTGGAGTTGGTCTCTGCTACATCCCAGACCGAAGTCTTATAGTAGGCTAGTGTTTTTAGACAGTTAGTACTGTGTGGTATTCAATCTGGACGAGGTCGAGATATTTTTCTACAAGTCGTAGTTTCCTCGTTAAAAAAATCTCTGGTGTCTTGTGTGCTTTATTTTCCGCATTATATTCTATGATTATATAATTAAAGCTAACACAAGAAGTACGTTCTTAATAACCATCGAGTTGGTCCATAATCCATCCAGGGGATTTGCCAAGACTTGTCTTGCGTTGGACCGATCACTTGTGATCCAATTCCGGTTATCAGATTTGGATATTGATTTTTGAGATCGTTCATATCTTACCATAAGACTCACGAGCCCAAACGAAAAGTTTGTAGTATTTCGGCCCCTGCTTTTTCAATTTAGATTCACTAACCTCTTGCATGATGAAGCCGGATGTCTTCGTTTGATCTTCAGTCTTTTTCAACACTTCAAATAGTGATTCTAAATCCTACCAAAATCATCCACGACCTAAAGCTAACTCAATGATGACCTTACCTAATGTGTAATGTTTAGCAGTCGAGTTTTGATCACTAAAGTTGACAACTAAGCTTGACATACCAACACTTAGTGAGGTTGACCGAGCCATGCTCTAACACCTTACATAATTGTTTCCAAGGAAACTGAGTTGAACCAAGAACCATAGTATTAGAACCGACTACCTTATAAGCAAATTTAACACTAAACATTCCATTTAACACTTTTTCCATTACAAGTAATTAAGAAATCGGCTTCTAATAGAGGGTGGAATGTTCACCCATGGTTATAAAGAGGGTTGCACAAAGTCACACTCCAATCAATGAATTCTTTGGTTTTAAATTGGAATTTGAAAATAACATATCCAAACAACTTATTGGTGTTTAGATTGAGCATAACACACAAAGGATTTAGGAATGTAATTAAAAATAAATAACCATGCCCAATCAGTAATCTCTAAAAATTTATTGACTAATGAATAAGATGGCAAAATTAATGAAAAAACTGTAGAAACTTTAAAAATGGAATCACAATAAATAAGGAAGTTCTATTTGATTTTTGTTTATAAAGATTTTCTATTTCAATGTTCAATAATGCAGTTGTATATTAAGACTTGTAAGGATTCTTTCATTTGAAACTTAACTTTTCGTGTGATATAATTTTAGGGCTATTTAACTGATGATACCCAGCAAATGACCAAATACCGACTTTGGTACCAATATTTCAAAAATTAAGGGATGGTACCTAACCGTTGACTGTCATGACCAGGTTTGACCTAACAGTCTTTCATGTTTTTATTTTTTAATTTATTGATCAATTGTAAGAAATTAATAACTCTAGATTTGAATTAATTAAATAATAAAAAATAATATCCTAATTATATTCTTACCTCCCTCTCTATCTTTAATGGCTGTTGTTTTCTGCTCCTCCATATAACAGCTGCAAAATCCTTTCAAGAGGTCGAAACATTCCTCATGAAGAAACCATGGTTACCGGCTGATTTTTCTATAACAACCCGTGAGAAAATCATTAAAGTTTGAGAAGAAAAAAAAACGTGAGAAAATCTCGTCTGAAAAGAAATCAACCATTGTTGTTCCTGTAAGAAAAACAATCAACTCATTCATTTCTATCCAAGGTAAAATCAATCCATCGTCCTTCAGATTTTATCAACATGGATTGTATTTAGGGATTTCTTAATTAGATTAGTTTTTGTAGGTTTCTGGAGGAATGATCTATGGCATTGGATTCCTTAATTGTGATTGATTTATATAAAATCATTGCAGGTTCTTCCTCATCACGAAATTGAAATGGGATTGTTGGAGAAACGAAAGAGAAGAGTCACTAAACCGGTAGATAATGGGATTTAAGGATTCACATGGTTGATTGAATTGATCTATATGAATAGGTTAGCTAGAACGAAAACCACTATTGATTAAACTGTGGTTGGTAGATAGTTTCGATTTTTAAATTGATATATATATAATTGAAAGCTAACATCTGTGTTATTGGTTTTAATGGCAGATAGTAGTATACCATATACAAAAATTGATTTTGGATAATAATTAATAAATATTGAATTATAAAATATATAAGCATACTCCCTTTTGTCATGTGCACCACACTAGCATCAAAAGGCGTGTAACGAAAGCTTTGTGAATCGGGTGAATTCTGTTTTTAACCCAAACATCACCGATTCACCAATAACCACCACAGATCCGCCATAACCATCTTCTTCTTGTAACCAAATCAACCAATCAACTATGGAAGGAGAGATTGGAGAATCAGGAGAAGAGGATGACGATTCAGAATCTGACCCATCTCTTCTTTATCCTCTTTTTTTTCATATCCACTACTAGTTGATCCTGATTCCGTTCATATTCTTCAGCTGCCACCTTCTGTGGACTTTCAGAATTGGATCACTGCTCTGTCAATTTGGTGTATGGTTAATTCATATTTGATTTGGGTTTTGTTAACACGACATCTATCTTCCTTCCTGAATTTCCTGCTGGTAACTTATCTTCTAAAACTTCTTCCTTTCGATGTTACAGACCACCATACTATTGATCCGTTTTCTAACTGTTTAGGCAGATTCCAGGGTCTTCAATTTAACAATTTCATTTCTTACCTGTATACATCTGCCGCCGAGAATTTTGTTTTTGATGACTTCGAACTCCCTCTTCTTAAACGAGCTTTTGCTCCTATACTGATTTTACTGGGTGTTCAACCAAATGGTTATCCATCCTTGTTTCTCAGCTTCTGCGATTCTTTTTTTCTTTTCCAGATCTTGTATCTTCAAACTCCGGTTTTGTGTTTTTTTTTTTTTTTTTTTACTCGCAATGGTTCACTGGGTCGAATCGGACGGACTCGCTGAGTCAGATCGTTAGTCAGATAATGAGTCAGATAGTGATACTTTGGTACTTCACTTACGTGTCTCTTTTGGACACATTCCCTGGTATCGTTTGTCGCACACGACCTATTTTGGACACCCCCTTGTCGTACACCCATCACTTTACCTATTCGGCTTCCTTCTTTGTTGACATGTCTTTTCCTACGCATATTGACACCTCACTGGTTCCTAATATTCATATAGTGAACCTTTTCATGTGGCCTCCATGTTATAGGGCCCTTCATACTTTTTGACTCTCCATGGTTTGACAGAATGAATTGGATCACTATGACTACTTTGGATATACTCCTGCAACCTACAAGGTTTCTCCAGCAGCTTTGGATGGTGGTGCCTCTAGACTTAGGTTTTCTAGTAGTTTTCTTGTGTGTTTTTTTGGTGTGTTTCGTACTTTCTGCCTGCTTCGTACAGAGTGTCCTGCAATATTTGGTTATCCTCCTGATTCTACAATGGTGGTGGCAGAGAGGTTGGTTTGAGCTCAAGCTGTGTTCTACTAAGGGATATTGTTGGGTTTTGGTTTTTCCTTTGTGCTACAAAGGACTGCCCAAGCTGCTTCACTTAGTCTGTGATATGAAATTTTCAGACCATTCTTTTAGATGGTCAGCTGGCTTTACCACATTGGCATTCTTGCCAATATTGGTGATAGCATTACAACACTTATGGTGGTTACTTTTCGCTTGGCTTGGCTCTTGGAATACCTTCTGCTTCTTCCTTTTTAGCAAGCAATCTACTCTTGGCACTGGTTACGGTTTATTGGAGTGTATTTTCTTGGGTATATTGTACTTTCTTTGTTGTTTTGATCAGTTTCGTGTACCTAAGATATAGTTCATGTAACACTCTC
>JAJJMA010264958.1:0-19856 GCA_023529015.1 Papaver nudicaule | reverse complement strand
TTCCCATGATGGGGTGAAAGTTTCTGACTAGAATTATGCAAGTGTTGTACACACGCAAAAGGGTGGATTATCTGGTGCAAGGGTTGAAACGAAAGTGGCAGCGTTTCCCTTGTCGGATACTTGGATACAAGTCTGACTAAACATCATGAGTTCGATGGAGGAACCCAATACAGATTTGCGACAAATTTTGTAATTTACTTTGCAAATGTAATGGAGTGTCTGGGAAAGGATGTTTGATAAACTTTGCACTCAATTAATTGGTTTTGGATATACCAATAGTTCAAATCAAATTCGGATTGAAACGATGGACAAAAATAAACCTCGGTTAAAAGGTTCAGTTTTGAACGACTGTTAGTAAGTTGAGTGTATCTCCCAAATTAAAAGGATTTTGGTTTCCTTCTAACAGAGTCTACAAGACATCCTTATATTGTTCCTCACAAAATTTCAGACTTTTTGGAATCACTGAACTAATTGTTTGGGAATTTACAAAATAGAGTTTGTTTCTGAGAAAATTCTGAAGGCAGTTTTCAATCAATGATAGAGATCAGGGTGTATCTCTCAATTGAAAATGTTATTGGATAAATCCTTTTAACCGGGTATAATGGACATCCTTATAATATTTCAAAACAAATTTTAGAATTTTTGGAGTTGTGGAAGTATTTTTAGCGATTTTAGAAAGTTGAGTTTCGTTTCTGTGAAATTTTGAAGAGTGGAAAAATCAGCCCTGGTTCAGAGTGATTGTCGAATCTTTCTATTGCTCTTTTGATTTAGTTGTGAAAACGAAACTTGGATTTCAAGATCTTATCTTGGATTATCAATTTGAAATTCTCTAAATTGGAATTACTATGTTGGAGAAATATTAATTTGAAAAACGTTGCTTATGTCTATAAAAGGAAATGACAAATGCGTTAGACGGTAGCTTACTGTGTACATGTGGCTACTTTCCTAAAAACGTATCAATTTTATGGTTTGTGTGAAACCTCTTTGATGATTTTATCATGAATAACTTCTATCATGGTTGAAGTAATTGATACATAAGGCACATACAGGTCCGGTTTGTGATTTCATGAAATTGGGAATTGTCATGAAATGTGGGGGAAAGAAAAGATGACATGTTAAAACATGGTAAGAAAATACAATCTATGGATACATATGAAATGTGGTTCATATACAAGTGGAACGTCGATTGATTGACGTGTGACAAATTAGACAATTTGTTCACCACTTTAAGAATCCTAAGATATCAAAGAGAAATTGTGACAGTTACTCTATGCGGCATACGAAAAAAATGCTTGAAAGGTATCTTACGATTGATGTTAGAAATCAATGTGTTTGTTTTAGAAGAAATGCAATAACGAGGAAATCATCCGAATGAAGGTTGATAGGGATATCAACTACGAAGTCTAGCTATGGACGGAAAGCGGGAAAGAAGTAGAGTGACTTTGAAATTTCCTTGAATATATACTTGTGTGGGGAGAGTATATGCATTTCAAAATTCAATATTGTTCTGGTCAAACAATTATTTAGGAAAACACATGATTTAGGATGTTATGGTATGTCTCGATAAATACATCGACGACAAAGAACCATAAAGCAATTGCTCTCAAGCGCGCACGACTAATTTGGATTAGTGAATGTGATTAAAAATATCAAGTCAATGGATAAAGAGTTATCTAGAGAGCAAGAATTGCATCATCAAGGGGAATGGGAGTAATAGCCTAAATAAAAGGGTGAATTGAAATGGTAACCCAACCTAGTAGATTGGATATCCCAAGATCTAGGTTCAAAAGGGACAACTAAGTTGTAAGTTACTCTCCAGAAAACACTGAAGGTGATCTCTCTCTTTCCCATTCCTAGGATGAGAGTCAGTGTTGCCAGTCACGAGTGAGATTAAAATTTTCTTTTAATGATTCCTATAGATTAAAAAAGATTAGTTTTACTAATTAAAGTATGGCAGGATACTATAAATAGGAGATCACCTATATGAGCGAGAAGTGTGGCCGCTTCTTTGAGAACTATCAGGCTAAGTTACTCTAAAGAACTCATATAATTCCAGTATCGTTCAGGGCCGGAAAGAACACAACCGAGAACCGGATATGTAAGGAAATAAACTGTGTGATATATTATATCGGATTACATTCGTAAGGCTGGATAGTTCAAGACATCAGGTCACTACGTAACCAATAATCCCGGTAGGTATTCACTAAGGAAGATTCAAGGTCAATAGCCATCTTTCCTGATGCAGTGATGTTCCGCGCACAAACTTTTTTCTAGTCTATGCATTAAACTTGCATGAATTTCGATTCAATGTGGGGGATTCTTGGAAATTTGAATAGAAATTAAGTTTAAGTTAGTAACATCCATATTGTGAAGGGCTGTGTCTATTCATAAAATCCTTTCCATTCAGAATTTGAATCTGTATCCTAAGGGATATGACTCTTCCGAAGGGGTATGCCTATTCATGAAGAGACTCTTTGTTGATTTCCAAGAGTCACCAATCATGTATATCAACCCCACTATTGATTCATTGTAGAATGAGAGCAAAGAAGAGTAAGAAAAAGTGGAAAGGGAAGAGAAACATAGAGAAAGAAAAGAGGTAGAAAAACTAAGTAGACGTGCTTAGAGTTTGGGCTACATCAATTCGCGTTCGTTATTGGTGATCATCGAAGTGCTGCGAATAACACCAATGGTATTGTTGAATGCTGGAGACATATGCCGTTCATTCTATCAGCATTAAGTACAGGGCATTAAATGTCTTAAATAAAGAGATTACTCGCCTCAATACACACAAGTAAGTTTGTTAAAGAATTGTAGAATTTCTCTTTCTCATTATATTCTTCTTGTTTTCTTGTTTTGGTTCCTAATAAACAAATATTATAGAAGTCATAATACATAGACGAAGACCAATGTTACATAGTGGTAACGAGTTGGCAAAAATAATACACAAGTTGTATTATTGATGGAATCGGTAACGAAGATATTTCCTACAAGAATAAGATTGAAAAGATATATTGGAAAGAAAATAGTAGGGATAAATTTCTGCATGAACATTATAGGTGCATTAGATATTTTCACTAATTAACATCTCATAGGAGAAAACGTAATAACGTACACACTCTTAGGGAGGGTTCATGGTTCATGCTTATGATAGTATCAGTTCTCCAGATGGTGCTAGGATTAATCCTAATTTTGACAATATTATTTCATGTTATCCGATGTGGAAAATGGTAATCTTGTTTGTATTCCTGATTCGATGGACTTAAATATGCTTTGTTTGCTATGAATTATTGGGGATCTCCGGGCCCTGATGGGTATCCTCTAGTGTTGAATCCATTGATTTTGAGCAAGAATAGACCTACCTTTGGCTCCAAAAAACCCCAAAATAGGGCCCGAATGTGCCTTGTTCTTGAGCACGAAGAACAAATCGGCCTGTATTCGGCTCTTAATTATTATTTTTTTTTCAAGCCAAATGTATATTCGGACCCAAACTTGCTCCACCCATTTTGGGGACGAATTTTCAACTGTCTCCCAATTTTTGAAATCGTGTAATTTGTGTACAATTGTGAATTATTGTGTGTTTAATTATTAGCTTGTGTGTGTCATGCTTAATGTGTTGAATCCGTGTGTTTTAGTGTTGAATGTATACTAGTATGAGTTGAATTTGTGTGTTTTATGTTGGATTTATAACAAATATGAGCTAGCCGAATGTTGTTACGTGAATTAGTTGTTTGCAAAGTATAGTTTTTTATAATAGAAAGCACATATTCGTATTGTTTTTGAGTTATTTCTTTTTTAAGGGGTAACAAGAAAATGGAAGTTATCCGCATAAAGAAGGGGAAACACCCAATCCTCGCAATGATGGTAAACCTTTGGGTGCCGACAAAAGGGCGAGAAAGCCATGTACCCTTTCTATCCGTGAATCAATCCAGATGGAGAGAGAAGAAGAGGATAATGAAGATGTTAATGAAGATGAAAATGATGAAGAAGAAGGTGATGTCGAACAAACATTTGAAGAAGTACCGCAACAATCGAGAAAAGGAAAAGAGAAGGTAGTTGCTATTCCTCGTAAGAAAAAGAATCATGTTCCTCCAATAGAGTGTTATTAACCCCTAGGAGGGACGGGCTTCCCCATGGTCTTCCACGATGGTGGTAAAGTGTTGATTGGTTGCGCGTAGTCATGGGCTGCGAAAATATATGCGACCAAGGTATGTGTATTGAGAGACAATGGTCAATTCGTTTCATTTTTTTTTTTTTTGCTTTCTTAGTATTTTTGCTTTGGCTATTATTGTATCTAATCAACTTATGTTGGGTTGTAGGATACCACAAATGCATCCCGGTTAGTTAGAGCACAAAATGCTTCCAAATGGAATATTAACCTAGAGGTGGATGCGGTAAAGGAAATTGTGACAGTCTATGGGAGGCAATCTTCGATCGTATGCCTGACAATGATACGTTAACATGTTCGGCTGTCATTGAGAGGTTCCAACCGGAGACCTACACATTCAACTTCCCTTTCGGTGAGATTGGAATAACCGCGGATGCGCCAAAATACGTCCAAGGGCTTAAGGTGAGAGGAAAACTAGTAGATGAAGGTTTTCGTGATTTGAAATGGAATGAAATCTATGAAATGGCAAATGATATCCTTGGATGGGATTCCGGGAAAACTGAGCTCGAGTGTTGTAAAGTCGTGAAAGATGTGGAAGAAAAAGACTTCGAGGTCCTCAAAATGAATAAGATAAGATTTTTTAAGTTGAAGAATTTGATGTCAGAGTTTGCAGGTGTTGATTGTGGATTTTCACACAAGGATAAAGTTGTAAAACAAAAAAATGAACATTGTTTCACACGGTGATTATTAAAAGGCCCAGTAAAAGTAATGGGTTCAGAATGAGCCCATGTTCGAAAAGATGAGTCTTTACAGCTACCCAGAAAAGTTAGTGAGCCATCATTTAACTAGGAGAGCAGGAATGCTACAGTGACTCTGGTCATAAAAAGGTTATCATGGGTACATAAGCCCCATTAACACTAATTACTGATGGTATGGGCTACGGCAGCGATCACCACTCGGTGTAGCCATTACGAGTCATGATTTGACCAGAAGAGTGGGACTAACCATGACGACTCTGGTTGTAAAATATGCCTTGGCCAGTCTATGATCGAGCTCAACAGGCAGCGCCAGCCTATGGCGTGCCTTGGCCAGACTATGCCCAAGCCTGTTGGACGATGCCAACCTATGGCATAGCTTGGTCAGCCTATGGCCAAGCCTAAACAGGCAACGTCGACTATGGCGTGCCTTGGCTACTTTATCCGAACCTAGATTTTGGGCAAAGCCAGCCTATGGCGTGCCCTGGCCACTTGGCCAAACCCCTTCAAGGACGGCGCTAGCCTATGGTGTGCCTTGGCCACTTGGCCAATTCCCTTCTTGGACAGCGGCAGCCTATGGCGTGCCTTGGCCACTTTGGCCAAATCTAGATTTTGGGCAGCGCCAGCCTATGGCGTGCCCTGGCCACTTGGCCAAACTTAATCTTTTGGATGGTGCCATCCTATGGTGCCTCGGCCACTTTGGCCAAACCTATGATTGGATGGCGCTCCTGGCCACTTGGCCAAACCTAAATTTTGGGCAGCGCCAACCAATGGCGTTCCCTGGCCGCTTCGCCAAACGTATTATTTGGGCAGAACCAGCCTATGGTGTGCCCTGGCCACTTTGCCAAACTTCTTTGAGGACGGCGCCATTGGCTTCTTTAGCCAAACCTGATTTTGGGCAGCGCCAGCCTACGACGTGCCCTGGCCACTTGGATAATCCCCTTATTGGAAGACGCCAGCCTAGGGCGCCCTTGGCCACTCGGCCAAACTAAACTTACAGGCAGCGCCAGCCTATGGCGTGCCTTGGTCATCTATGCCCAAGCCCGTTTTTACGATTTACTCAACATACCATCCATGGTATTATGATAGAGGTAATCCCATGTCAATACATACTCTGCTCAAGCAAATGCCTAAGAAATTTCTTGAGTATTTATGTTTTTTAGCACGAAATGCATCTCACATCCTTAAGTGTTTTTTTTATCATAAGTATTGCTAAGACTCAACGTCCAGTGATATCAGAATCAACAATTCAAAGAGTTGACTCGAACAATGAGCCATACGTATTAGGGTGTCAATCGTGTCATAAATAGGGGGATTTACATTAGGGTTTTGGTCTGGCGGTCTACGGCAGTTGTGGTGTGACACCCACTTAGAAAGAAGTTATGTTCGTGGGAAACATTGGCGTAATGGGTTGTGCGCATGACCGGCAGTTAAGCTATCCTCACAGAAGTAACCCCATGATTCCACTATCTCCACTTTACCATTTTTCTCCATGACTAACAAGAGATCAGTGTATTTCTGAATATACTAAAAATAGATGATACCATCTATTTTCCAAGGATAATTCAACTTAGCACAATCTGAACTGAAATTCAATTCAATTCATAACTCACGATTCGTGAAATCCTTGCAAAATCTTAGGGGAAAACCAAGTTGTCTTCGAGAACCATCATTTTCCTAAGTTGTTCAGAAACCACACAATACCTTTTCAACCAGAAATACCTGATCTCATTCTTTCTCTATGTAGATGGTGAAAAATGGAGAAGGGATAAAATCGTAAATCTCCTTATGTTATGCCTTTCCAAGAAGCGATTGCCTACTCAGGCAGATCTCTGTAGCTCTACGAGTTCCCTCTTATAGCTTCCCGGGGGGAGAGAATGATATCGTAGTGCAATTGCCTATTCATGCACATCTCTATAGCTCAGAATGCAACCCGTTCTACGAGCTAAATAAACTCTCTATGAGTTCTCTCTTATAACTCCGGGTGGAGAGGATGATATCATAGTGCAGTACTGATAATCTCACCAGCACATTAAACCCATTAATCTGCTTCATGTCGACATCACCTCGAATTCCTCGACATCAGAACCAGATCTCTCAATGGTACATGGTGAAGAGTTAACAGAGACGCATCCTCATGGATTTCCTCTTAAAGATACGAATCGACATCCGAGTTTTAATGAAAATCTCATGAATATCGAAGCTCTAGGCCTGTCCAAAGCTCTCTGAGAAGCATACAACAGGCTAAACAGGCTTAAACAGACCACACCCTAAGCTCATGATGGTCTAATATACCATGGACAAGCGCGCCATGACTTCAAGCACACTGTAGCCCAAACGCATGCATAAGCCATAGCACCAGTGCATGCATAGGCACGCATGCACCATAACACAAGTGCGTAAGTACGCCGCAATCAAGTTGGTCGTGGCTCCTTAGCCCATGGCGCCATGAAAACCATGGCGCCACAACTTGGCCTTGGCAAAAGGCCAAGGCCGTGGCCTCCTTAGCCCATGGCGCCATGAAAACCATGGCGCCACAACTTCTGGCCTTGGCCAACGCCCAAGTCCACTCCTACACACCCACTATGTGTGTCTCTAAAAAGCGCCACACTCACGTTGGCCACAGAGTCATAGCCACACAAGCCTACTCAAGCTCAACACAACCATGCAACATCTGCATACCACTCGAGATATCAAAACATCACACGGGGGGATAACTTTAGGGGTATTGGTCTGGCGGTCTACGACAGTTTAAAGAAACTGATAGGGATAATGGACAGTTACGAGAAAGTGGCGCCGAGTGGACATGATCTACACGATCCTAGCAGTTACCGAAATAACTCATGTCATCCACTCGCCCACTCTTCCACGACTTCCACCTTCTCTGTCGAGAGATCAGGGTGAGTTCAAAATATAAATAGAGGCCTCCTCTATATTCTAAGGCAGAACATCTTTTCAGAAACAACCAGATATTCAGAACACCTGAATAAAGCAGAGCCTCAGAAGTAAACACATCTGAGAAACCCAACACACTTCTAGCCTTGGAGATTCCAGTCACCTTCACGACGGAAATCTTGAACTCTTACACCCAAAACACATCCTCAACCTGATCTCAAGTTTCTTCACTATTTCCCTCCCTAGATCAACCTCTATCCTCTCTGTGACCGAAGCAAGACGTGAACGGCCATTGACTTGGTTTAGGATCGTCTTGTTCGACTTTGATCTTGAACACTATGAAAGTACCCAGAGACGGTGCACTGTTTTTTTCCAGGTAAAAACAGATGGCGACCACAGTGGGAGATCATTCTCTCGGTTCCAGAAAACTTTCTCAAAGATGGTTAAACCTAGGTCGGGATCAAATACCAAAAACCCCAACTCTTCAACTGATGGTACTGTAACCTCTAATGCAGCACCTACCAACCCGCCTGCATCTAGCAATATGCCCAATATACCTGTTACCCAAGATGCTTCCCCTTCAATACCTATCATCTCGGCCATCCCCATCACCCCAGTTACTCCTAATGCTCCAACCCACACCTCTGGCAAGAACCCTTCCTCCACGACTAAGGTCGGCGCTACCGCCGAGAAAAGAAAATGAGTGTCAGGAGTATTAACTATGGAGGAGTTGGCCAAACGTCAAGTTGTCCTCGCGGAAAGCCAAGACAAGGTGTTCGACACGCAACTAGGGATCCTGGATTGTCTCTAAACTCTAACCTCGAAGTTGTCGAGTTCACCGGTTAAGGGAACCCCTGAGGCAGCCGCTACAGGCGCCTACTCGTCCGTCATCCACATCCGAGGTGATGAAGCACCTCCTGCTCCAGAAGAATCTCGCCAAAGAGAAGGACAACCATCCCGCTACGTCACGGCAGACGATTTGGAAAAACTACTACGAAATAGAGAAAGAAAGGTGACGCTACCTATCCCCCAACACCGACCACCTTATCCGCACGAAGTACAGAGGAAAGGCCCTGCCATGGAAGTGACGCATCCAAAACGCACTAATTCAGCTCCGGGGACCCCGAACAAGAACATGAACCAAGGAGGGCCGCAACAACCGGAGATGCGGAGGCAAAAAGCCAGACCAGAGATACCAGACTACCCGTTTCCCATAAAGGAGGTACTAGCGTTGCTGGACACTTGGATCCAGGACGGGGCAATCGAAGTCCCTCTGATACGACAACCTCCTACAGCCGAAGAGGTAGCAAGCCCAAGGTATTGTCGCTATCACCGAGTCACTACTCACCCTACCAAGGACTACTTTACCCTTAAACGAATTTTCCAAGCCAAGGTGGAGTCCGGGGAATTGCACCTAGGAAACGAAGGAGTATACCAAGATCCTCTACCCGTTCGAGCATTCACCTTCCCTGAGGAACCGGTGAACAAGAGAGTGGAGGAGATAATGTACCAACTATGCGAGATTCTCCGCCTCTCGAAACCACAGCGGAAAGACATGTTCACAGCACTCAACATGGTAGTATCGGGAAAACGCCTACCCTTTAAGGAAGTGTAATTGTATAAAATCCCAATGGTTGGATCTTATACAATACACCCAAATATCACACACCAACATACACACAATCATTCCTAAACATGCATCTAACAAGTAACATAGGAAATACTAAGAGAGTAAGGTTAGAGATACTTGACAAGATGTTTACTTGGTTCGCCCTTATGCAAGGACTACATCCAAGGATATCACTAGTATAAGCACGATTACAACTCTCAATTACCTTGCTAATCTTCTAAGTATGCACTCACAATAAGAACCCTAATTTCAGCCTTGGGCTATAGAGAGCAAGTAGAATACTTTCCCTCTCTCTAGACCAATCCGAAATGTGTCCAACCCCTTTCTCAGAGGCTTCTTTCGCTATTTATACAAGATTTACAATAGTGCTATACAGCTAATACAGACGAGTTACACTCTGACGCTAATTTGTCTCTATTCGCCGACAAGGTATGTCGCCGAGGTAAGATTTCATCTATTTACTCCCGGCGAGTAAGTCTTTTTGAGGATAAGGATTGCTGACGAGGTTTCCACTGAGTCAACAAGTCAACCCTGACAATCTATCCGTTCTGACGGGTAATGAATGCTCAACTACTTCTCAACTACTTATCACCTTCCCCCGCTACGCTATTCTCGCTCCGCTAATACTGTTTATTCCGCCGACTCCTACTTCACATCTTACCGCTATGCCCAAGAATTAGGTGCTTCGCCCACAGCTTCCATTGTTGATTCCATACTTCTCTTGAGTGACCTTTATGATACGCTTCCTCCCTTAGGATGCTATTACTATGCAAAGGCATTTTCTACCCTTACAGGAAGTCAATGAGCAGACAATGTCCAAGCAGGGGGAGCCAACAGATGGACAAGGGTGGGGACTCCTCACAACCGCCCGCCTCTCTCATGCTGAACTCTCGAAGACACTCATCGACTCGGGATCCCCAATGAACATCATCTCATCCAAGACTCTCAGAGCCGCTAACATCCCTCGCAGCAGAGCCATCCATGCCCCTACCATCATCAAAGGTCCTGACGGGGTCGAAGTACGCACTTACGGGTGGATCGACCTTCCCGTCGAAATCACCACGATCCCAACCATAGCGGAGTTTCACATTGTTAAGGGAGTCGTCGAGAGCGACATGGTGCTGGGACGCCCATGGATCTACAACAACCAGGAGACACTTCCTCTGGAGTTCATGGAGCGGTTTGTACAAAAGAGCAACATCGCAAAGGCAGTAACCACGCCTGTAGAACCCAAGGGAGTCAATGAGGACCCCCTCAACCAAGAAGGTACTTCGTCCACCCCTCTTTTATATGATAGCACACATTCACCGAGTCACTGGAGACTCACCACAAGGAGAGCCACTCGAGAGGAGAACCCTGGAAAACACGCAAGAGGGGAGCTACGACACCACGAGTGATGGCGCCACAAGTCACGGCGCTGCAACTATTAGAAAGGGGTAAATCAAGCTTGTAGTACCCATGGCAACAAAGGACTTACCAATAAACACTGAAGGGATGGACAGCTCCATCATCACTATGAGAATGACGACGAGACATGAGGACTTCCAGACATACCACTGCAGCCAGCCAGGAACTCCGGGGTTTGGACTCTCAAGACAAACCTCAACACAAGTATGTCCAACAATCCAACTACGTCACTCGATCGAGAGAAACCCCCTGGAGACCCAAGAGGAGGGGGCGCATATCTATCTCGTCCACACCAACCTCCCTATCCAAAAGACCCCTCTCTCATGGGATGCTCCTCACTGGAGGAAGTTCAGACTTCAAACTGGAAGCCGCAGGGTGATCAACCACAACCGTCCCTGTCTTGCTAGAGAAAGATCCAAGCAGTAAGGATTGAAGAAGCTCGTGATAACAGGAGACCTGTTAACAAACCAAATAACAGGGTATTGACACAATACAACTCGAGGGTCCTGAACAAGAATGTGACTCAAGCACAAGATGCAGATCTGCAATGACAACCGTGGGGAGTACGAGGACTGAAGCCTATACATGATTCCCAGACTCATCATATTCGACGAAGTACTGGAGCTTAGACGTCCGAATAATGATGGAACAACCTGATTACCCCAACCCGATGATTCTCAACAACTAGAGAGAACGCTCTGCCTACTCATCTTCGAAAGGCCAATGCACATGTGTCTGCACGAGGAAAGGCGAACCCAATGAGAGACACTGATAAGATATCAGAAAATAGGGCTGGGAACTCCTCGCACCGCCGCTCTTCACTCCACCAAGTACCGATAGAAATACCGGATGCCACGACCCAAAGGGAAACGTGAGGGACAACATATACTCCCTTATCTCTACCAAAGCGCTTCATCATCATGGAAGAGCCTACTTGACCAGAGATATCCATACAGCATGGGAAGAGCCTACTCTACCAGAGATATCCATACAGCATGGGACTACCCACTACAGATCTCTCGAAGGAGGGGAGACCCAAGAGAAGAACTCTAATCAACACCGATATCACTACCGACGCCTCTACAGAAGCCTCAAAGCCACCAGGATTCATATCTTCGCAGGATCCTCCTGGTAACAACACCATCAAGTCTTCGTCTTTCGAGCAAGCAGTATCATGGTGGTGGCGCTCCTCTCCGCTATCACTAGCAACGAGTCTCCGACATCCTTCGGTGGCAACCCAGATCCAAAAAGATGACTAGGTGGAGTACTCTAAGCGCAAGGACTTCAAAAGATGTGCCAATAGACGAAGAATGGGAAAGACTCCCTACGTGTTCACTTAAGGTTCTACCACAACATGCTGGAAGAGACAATCATCTCTACGTAATCAGAGTTAAAACTTCTGGAGCAAGCGATGTGCGAGAAAATACGGGGATTCAAGGTATTTGTCTCACTAGACCTTCCCAAGTTTCAAATTCTAGAATACCTTCCACCACGAAATATTCTCATAGCCTCGCACCTTCCACCAAGACTATCTCCGTGACTCCGCATTCGCGAAACCATGAAACACCTTTAAAACAAAATCAAACATAGCTACAAAATAGAAAATTACCTTCCGCAAAAGATATCTCTTACAACAAGAAGTTCACCAAACCTTAGTCCCACAAGATGTTTTCACCACCATATACCTCTGTGACTCCACAGAATGTCCTCCCAGTTTTCAATAACTCTATGGATCAACACTATTTCCTACAACCTCAGCGTTAAAGTTATTATGGGTCTCCATGGAGCAAACCTACTCTGGAGACAAACAAAGATGTGCTCACGACTACATACCAAGTTCGTTGTACGACAACCTTCACGAAAACGAGCAACGCGGAAGATCAGTAAGAGATCTGAAGGTGAATTTGGAAAACATCTTCCTACAGATGTATAATGTTATGTGTAAAAATTTCGTGGCAATCCAATCCGTGGATCAAGAGATATGGCGCCAACATTACAGCACACCGAAGTAAGTGAACAGAACTTACATACGAAACCAAAACAGTTACTGCAGAAATATCGTGAGGATTTCTTGGGTAAAATTTAAACGTAAACTCCGTTTTAATGTCTACAACTTTGTGGTAAAATTGCATACAATAACTCCATGTGGTTTGAGAAATATGCCGTGAACATTGGGGAAAAGAAGAGCTGTCAGAATTTCCTGCGCCAGCAACTTCCGTCGCGAAGAAATAACCGGTTTGAGAAATCCACAAGGGATTTTGGAAAGATTTTCGGACACAATCATTCTATGTATGTCTCCCAACACATACTAAAATTTGGTACCAATACAGCAAGGGGATTGGGAGATAAGACACAAACACTACAGCACACGCGAGACGCGCAATCAGGAATCATGTGCAAGACCACGTCGAGTACTACGGAAAATCTACGAGGATCCTCAAAGAGATTTTTGGACACAATACTTACCTGGATGTCTACTACCATGTGTAAAAATTTCGTGATGATACAACCAGTGAGTTAAGATATATGACGCAAACATCAGGAGACACGCAAGACGCGAACTGTCGGAGTTTACAACGAATAGACTATGGTGCAAAGCTTATAGCGCCAACATTCATGGCGCCACATCTCATGGAGCAACACCTCATAGCACCAACATCCTCCTAGAACTTCACTACTCAGTAAAGACGGCGAGGTAAACATCTTCATCAAGTAGTTCGCCTATTTTGACTCCAACACCCTCCTCAACGACTGGGGACTTGGCGCAATCATTGCGCTTTGGGGGGGAGTCTCTGTAAAGGGGATACCGAGACGGGACGACACATGATTTACACCAAAACACAAGACGTTCAGATCCACACCAAGAAAAAGAATACGATCGACTCCCCTGGTATCTCTCTACCAACTGTTGCTGCCGGTTACCACTGGATTGGTCATTGTCTCGTAAAGCATTGGTGCTCCACCTCACTCAACACTACGGATTCAACTCTGAACACCAATGGACGCGTCTTGCTGGAAAGTACACCACCCAAGCTTGCACCAAAGGCGCTGCTCAGAAAATTAGCTAATCACATAACCATTCTCCAGGTGGAGACGATCAAGGAGAAACAAGGACTTGATCACGACAAGAAGGAGGAAAAGTTCTCTGCTAAAACGGGTAAAACCTCTCCCTTCTTTTTATTTTTACTTGGCTAAGACCTAGCCTATGTATGTATTCACATACATGACACTGGGGACCTCACTAAGCATAGTGTCCCCTTCTCTAGAAAAGTCACGGCGCCGCAAGAGCTTTTGGCGCCACAAAGGTCGTGGCCCATGAAACCTATGGCGCCATGAATAACTTGAAAAAATAAAAATAAAAAAAAATTGGGTTTCGCGCCCTGGCCACGTCCACACCCATACGCCCACTTAGCTTTCATGGCGCCATGGCCATGATGATGTGACCATGGCCCCTTGCTTGTCTCAGCCATCGTGATGCCAACTACGGCACCACCCATCTCGTCCCCCTAACACCTAAAAAATAGAGAGAGAGGCTTCATCCTACTACACTTGCATATTTTCACACGCATAGTCTCATTCTCAGCTTTACATCATAGCTATAGTTCATATTAGAATATTAGCTCGATATAATCTCTACTAGCGTTGAATAGAAAGCCTTGAGAAAATTGAGGTTGCCATCACCATCCGAGTGCTTAGTATGAAACATTATTGTTCTACACTAACCAGGGAACTTTCTGTAGATGGTGAAAAATGGAGAAGGGATAAAATCGTAAATCTCCTTATGTTATGCCTTTCCAAGAAGCGATTGCCTACTCAGGCAGATCTCTATAGCTCTACGAGTTCCCTCTTATAGCCTCCCGGGTGGAGAGAATGATATCGTAGTGCAATTACCTATTCAGGCACATCTCTATAGCTCAGAATGCAACCCGTTCTACGAGCTGAATAAACTCTCTATGAGTTCTCTCTTATAACTCCGGGTGGAGAGGATGATACCATAGTGCAGTACTGATAATTTCACCAGCACATTAAACCCATTAATCTGCTTCATGTCGACATCGCCTCGAATTCCTCGACATCAGAACCAGATCTCTCAATGGTACATGGTGAAGAGTTAACAGAGACGCATCCTCATGGATTTTCTCTTAAAGATACGACTCGACATCCGAGTCTTAATGAAAATCTCAGGAATATCGAAGCTCTAGGCCTGTTCAGAGCTCTCTGAGAAGCATACAACATCCTAAACAGGCTTAAACAGACCACACCCTAAGCTCAGGATGGTCTAATATACCATGGACAAACGCGCCATGACTTCAAGCACATTGTAGCCCAAACACATGCATAAGTCATATCGCCAGTGCATGCATAGGCACGCATGCACCATAACACAAGTGCGTAAGTACGCCACAATCAAGTTGGTCGTGGCTACTTAGCCCATGGCGCCATGAAAACCATGGCGCCACAACTTGGCCTTGGCCAAAGGCCAAGGCCGTGGCTCCTTAGCCCATGGCGCTATGAAAACCATGGCGCCAAAACTTAGCCTTGGCCAAAGGCCAAGGCCGTGGCTCCTTAGCCCCTGGCGCCGTGAAAACCATGGCGCCACAACTTGGCCTTGGCCTCCTTAGCCCATGGCGCCATGAAAACCATAGCGCCACAACTTGGCCTTGGTCAAAGGCCAAGGCCGTGGCTCCTTAGCCCATGGCGCCATGAAAACCATGGCGCCATAACTTCTGGCCTTGGCCAACGCCCAAGGCCACTCCTACACACCCACTATGTGTGTCTCTAAAAAGCGCCACACTCACGTTGGCCACAGAGTCATATCCACACAAGCCTACTCAAGCTCAACACAACCATGCAACATCTGCATACCACTCGAGATATCAAAACATCACACGGGGGATAACTTTAGGGGTATTGGTCTGGCGGTCTACGACAGTTGAAAGAAACTGATAAGGATAGTGGACAGTTACGAGAAAGTGGCGCCGAGTGGACATGATCTACACGATCCTAGCAGTTACCAAAAATAACTCATGTCATCCACTCCCCCACTCTTCCACGACTTCCACCTTCTCTGTCGAGAGATCAGGGTGAGTTCAAAATATAAATAGAGGCCTCCTCTATATTCCAAGGTAGAACATCTTTTCAGTAACAACCAGATATTCAGAACACCTGAATAAACCAGAGCCTCAGAAGTAAACACATCTGAGCAACCCAACACACTTCTAGCCTTGGAGATTTCCAGTCAAATTCACGACGAAAATCTTGAACTCTTACACCCAAAACACATCCTCAACCTGATCTCAAGTTTCTTCGCTGTTTCCCTCCCTAGATCAACCTCTATCCTCTCTGTGATCGAAGCAAGACGTGAACGGCCATTGACTTGGTTTAGGCTCGTCTTGTTCGACTTTGATCTCGAACACTACAAAAGTACCCAGAGACGGTGCATTGTTTTTCCAGGTAAAAACACTCTACTTGCCTCCCTAAGACCAACCCTATCTCCTCATCATTTTGCTCAAAGCAAGTCTGGAACGACCATTGTCTTGGTTTAGGCTAGATTTGTTCGACTTTGAACTCTCGAACTAAAACATCAGGAACCTTGGACAAATAAAAAAGTCAAGTTATATCCGAGGCGCGGGCGAAACATACTGATGGGGCTTATATCTTGTACACTCTTGGGAACCTCATCTTTCCCGGCAACACGGGGAATTGGTGAGTACGAACTATCTGCAGTTGTTGAAGGATCTCACCAAACTTGATGAGTACGCTTGGGGAACCGCTTCACTTGGTCACCTACTCGACAAATTTGCAAAGGCCTCTAGGAGTGAAACTAGAAACGTCGGAGGAAATTGGAACTTACTGCAGGTAAATCTCGACCCAATAAGTTGATAAAATATGTGTGAAATTTCATTTTTGTTTGCGAATTAGATATTTTACAAACCCATGTTTTTGTTTGATCCGCATATGGTTATATGTGTTGATTATTTGTTTTCAATTGTATGAAGGGGTGGATTTATGATCATATTGATAAATTGTGCTTGGTCAAGAAATTCGATGAGGGTAAGTGGGAGAATAGTATGCCTACCACGACGAGATACAATTTCACAGAAAACAAGAAGAAGAACAAAGGAAAGCTATCGATTAATTTGAGGAAGAGGTTAGATAGAATGACGGCTGAACACTTTGTCTTTACCCCCTACGACAACAAGGACCATGAACTCGAGACATGCCGGTTTCGTTGTAATATGGTCCGTTGTTCTATCCTTTTGGTCATGCATGTATGATCCTCTTCGTATTCTAAGGCAATTGGGATACGCACAAACTATCTCGGATGAGGAGAACGAGAAGTTTAAGTTGAGGCCAAAGGATGTCCGCAATGGCACTAGGTGCACCGACCATGCATGGATTTCTGCGTATGATCCTCCACCAACACACGATTATTGGAAGGCACTTGACACCAACAATCTTCATGTGGAGAAGCTTCGGCGCATCACCTTCGATCCAACCGAAACAGTTGAGGCATACATGAATTGGTACAATCAGATATCTCACCCACTATCATTAATCAGATATCTCCAATGTCCATTGATAACTCTCTTTGGTCTCGTCATTCAAAAACCAAAATGCCATCGTGAATGGTGTCTTGGTCGACGTATGGCCAACTATGTTCAACAACGACATTCGATACCTATTGGTCTTGTAAGTGCAGTTCATTAAAAGAACTTGTGGAAAACATAATGCAAATTCTTGGGCAGTGCTTCACTCTATTCTTCTCATCAAATTCCTTGGCGACCGTGTAATTGTTTTTCTCACATAACCACATCAGTTGTTGAATCACACCCCTGCCTCGGCAACCACTCCTTCTCAATGTAGCTCTCGCATTGTAGATTTGTTTCAAGGTACTCTTGTTCTCCGGGTTATCATGCTTCAATTTTCCTAGGATTTTTAGAGGTGTGACACGTAAGTCCGTCAACTTTTCTATTTCCTTGTATTAATTGGGTTTGAGACCTCCGACTTTGAGTGTCCGTGAAATTATTTGGACGTTCGTGATTATGACAACAATCCATGTTTGCATTCACAGACCAACATTCTTTATTCTTGTTATAGTTAAAAAACTAACTTGAAAGGGACGTCTTCTTTGTCTGTGTCTTGTACCATCGCGTTGTCTTCCCGGGCTTTCACAATTGATTCTTCGTGTGCCTTCTCACCATGGTGCTTAACCCACTTCTCTCACAAACCATCACTAACTGGAGAGCATTGCTTTCTATACCAACTATGAGGATGCCCATTATTTTCTTTGCAGTGCTTCGATCCTATGTTGGCATTCGTCTCTACTATTCCAAGTCTACATAATCAAAGTGCAACAACTAAGGATTTGCAATAGAATGAGGTTAAGAAAAAGAGAAGAATGAAGTAGAAAACCTACCAAGTCACAAGGTCCAAGGTGATCTCTAGTATCTCAGTGAATGGTTTGTAAGGGATCCATTTCTGCGTGTGTTTTGGTACCACCCAGAACAACCTACCAAAATATTCCACAAGAGAGAAAAAACATGTAAGAATGCAAAATTCGGCTCATAGAAGCATTTAGGGAACCGAATGTCAATATTCGGCCCATATGTCCATCGACCGAATGTTCAACTGTGAAGTTTTTTTTTTTCAAGTTCAGCCATGGCATTCGGCTCACGATGGTTTGATCGTGTGAGCCGAATACACATTCGGCTTGAAACCCTTAATAGCCGAATACACATTCGGCTCCAAACTACATATTCAGCTCACAATGAGGCCGAATTGTTCTTAGTTTCAGACATTCGGCTCTCTCATATGGGCAGAATGTGGATCTTATGAGGCATAAAAGTCTCACCTTTAGATCGATTGAGGTTATAAAAATGTGATTAAATATGATATTGAAGTATACCTGTGTATTAGAAGCATTATGTTCATCATACAATGGATCATCTTCCGGATTTGGGACATAAACACCATCGAAATCGTCATTTTCCTCTTGAGTTTCCGGTGGAGTGAAAACGATTTGTTGCGATAAAAAATCTCCCATGTCCGGATCTCTCGCGATGGGAACGAAGATCTTCATAGGTTTCTTACCTGGAGTTTCACCCTTGTAGTATCCCACAAACATCTCACACAAATCACAAAAAAAACCCCAAGTTTTCTAAATTTTTTTTCTCTTTTTCTTCTCTCTCAACCAAAAAATCAAACACAAAAATCAGATTTCCTCTCTCTCTAATAAATCTAAACACTAATCATATATTTATCACTAATCATTATCACTAACTCTAATGCAATAATTAGTCCTAATGATATAAGGGTAGTTTAGTATTTTAAAAAGTTTAGAAACTAAGGGGAGAACCAAAATCCTTTTTGGAGGTCTGAAAGAAGGGGAGGCAGATTTTCTTAAGGACTCAAAGCACTTTTCGATTTTTAGGCTTAAGCCCAGGTAGAATTTTCTCAAGCCCATGCTACCATGAACTTTTAGTTCGGCCACTGACAATTGGTTGGTTTGATGGTGCCTTGAGTTGAGCATGAATGAATAAGGAAAATTGTGAGGACCTAATTAGTCCCACATTGCCTAACACCAAAATAAAGATCCTCTATATGACTTGTATGGACCACTCCACTCATTGCTAATTGGTTTTGAGTTGGAAGCCAAACATTTCACATGGTATCAGAGCCTATGACTTAAAAATTATCCACATGTCAAGGCTTAAATGTACCTTGCATGTGAGAGGGAGTGTGAGGACCTAATTAGTCCCACATTGCCTAACACCAAAACAAAAATCCTCTATATAACTTGTATGGGCCACTCCACTCATTGCCAATTGGTTTTGAGTTGGAAGCCCAAACACTTCACAAAAATCTTCCCTCGGTTGAAGAGAATGTGAAATGTGAATATAAGATAAGATAAACTAACATAAGAGGCCTTTGCATTCTTGTTCACACTTATATACAAATTTGTTGAGTCGGGAGCTTTGTTCAGAGGGGCCTCAGATATTAGATCTCACGAAATGAATTGACAATGCGCTAGAGAAAATTGATATTGCCGTGTACGCCTTGC
>JAJJMA010264956.1:0-12089 GCA_023529015.1 Papaver nudicaule | reverse complement strand
ACCAACAGTTCGAGAAATAGTCTTCACGAGCTTCTTATTCACACCACATAAAACAGGCTTCTCTCGATTAGGATCACACAAAGAAAACTTCATCGCACCTTCGTTAACTCGGAGCACTTTCACCTGCTATAAAGTAGACACGATAGTCAGGTTCCAAAACAGAGGCAGACATCCCTAGAAAACAACCGAGGCATATAGTGTTTTCTCACCAGACTATCCTGGCTCCGTTCGTCACCCAGCTTCGAAGTTTCTTTTCTTTTCCTTGAGTGATCGGTCTGTTCCTGAACTTGTGGACTGCCCAGCTCAAGCTTCTGAAAAGAAAACAACATCAGAAAAACAGTAAGGGAATACATACCCCATATATACATATGTATCACTCGTCGTACCTTTTCTTTAGCAGTAGTTATCCTTTCTTGAAATCTTTCATGATCTTCCTCGGAGAAATGAATTTTGTAAAATTCAACAACAGAAAGCTTGTGGTCCTTTCTAAATTTTGTTCGTTCGACTCTCTTCTTTTTATCTTCGTAACCGAAAAGAACAGGACCTTCGATAAGAACGGGCTTAGAAAACCACGCCTCGTCGTTAGAATAACGAAGAAGTGTATTCGCTGAAGGCCCAAGAGAATCCACGTCGCCCATAACATGTGAAGCGTCAACTGTTTTGACCAGGCTTGTAGGGGGTAAAACCCCTCGGACCACGCGTCTCGCATCCAAAGCACATAATCATGCCGAGAAAACCACACCAAGAATAGCGGCAGCGACGTCTCGGGCTGACAGAGGAGAGGAAGCTACACGCAAGCGAAGTAAAGTCTCGGGGATCAAGGGTTCGGACCACGTCGAAAGGACCGAAGCCTACGATCCAGCTTCGGAGCGTAAACCGCCTTACTCGACAGAAACTGACACCACCACGATTGAGTCATTTGTCTTTATTAGCTGTAAACCACCCAAACTCGGCCTATATAAGGCGAGCTTGGGAAACATTGTAAGGGTTGGATTCTTGTTTGGTTGAGCCTAAGTAGCAAGAGAGAGATTAGGTTTGTAATCTCCTCTGGTTCCTTAGGGTTTTATTCATGTAATCTCAGCATTAGTAATACACAGAAAGTCTTCTTTATCTGGTCTTGAGTATTTTACTTAGTTCTAAATCACTGTTCATTGCATCCTCGATGCTGTTCTTGATGTCTTCGGACTGCTAAACCACTATATACTGTATGTGCGAGTAGATCTGATGGATGTGGTACCTCGAGTACCTATGCAGATTTTCTACTCGTACAAGGCTTATGCCCCAGGGGACCATCGGTGCAAGCAAGCTCTCTTCCACTTTATAGTATTTGAAAAAAAATTCGGCAGTCCAAAAATCTGGTGAACGCTTGAGCTCCTCGGGAAGCTTTTCATAGTAAAAAGATTTACCATTCGAACGAGCTACCCACTCTCGAATAACTCGGATAGAATTTCCGTCCAGTTGCATCACGCCACAAGAAGAACTGATTCGAGAATAAATTTCGTAAAAAAGAGGATTCTCAGGGTCATATAACGGAATTGGGAGACCGGAACCAAGCTGCTCGCCGGAGACAATTAACTTTATGTCGCTGCACTGATGAGAGGAAAGCAATTCAGGGGACAAATTAGCCTTGCCCAGACTTCTGCAAGGGAAAAGACTTGCATCAAAACCATAAGACTTGGCTCTTTCTTCCCAAGAAGATTTCTGAGGATCAACCATCTTTCGGGGAAACTCACCACCAGATTGCATATTCACTTCAGGTATTTGAAAAAGAAGAACTCAAAGAAAGAACGAACAAAGGAGAAGGTGAGAAATTGCGAAAGCCTGAAAGATAGCAGATCCAACAGAGAGAGATCGGGAACACTAAGAATATCGCAGAAAACTGAAGAAGGAAAAAAGGGGTAAACAAAGTTTAAATAAGAGGACACAAGACCGGCGCAGCCGGTAAAAGGTAGAAGGAGGGGCATCTCAACATCATTGAAAGCCACAGGTGTCGGCCAAAGAAGTTAAAATACCGGACACGTGTCGAAAGGAAGAAAAATCTAGAATAGTTTCCTTCTCCGAACCTCCTCAATCTTCGGACAAGGAAAGAGGCAAACTGTAGGGGGTAAAACCCCTCGGAACACGTGTCTCGCATCCAGGAAGCCTAACCACTCCGAAAGGATCAGCAGCGAGATCTTAGACTAGACCAAAGAAGAAGGAGGTCGCACACGAACGAAGTGAAGATTCGGAAGGAAAGGACTCGGGCTATGACAAAGGACCGAAGCCCCAGATTCAACCTCGGAGCACCAACGAATAAACCGCCTTATTCGACAAGGACTGACACCACCACGGTTGAGTCTTTTGTCTTTATTAGCTGTAAACCATCCAAGCTCGGCCTATATAAGGCAAGCTTGGAAAACATTGTGGGGGTTGGATTCTTTTTGGGTTGAACCTAAGCGGCAAGAGTGAGATTAGGTCTGTATCTCCTCTGGTTCCTTAGGGTTATATTCATGTAATCGCAACACTGAAATACATACAAATCTTTATACATTAGCCTTTGTTGTTATATGTTTAGTCTTTAATTACTATTCTGATTACCTTTGGTATTGTTCTTGAGGTCCTCGCACCATTGAATCTAAACTAAAGATACTGTATGTATGAGTAGATCTGATGGATATGGTATCACTAGTACCTATGCAGATTTTCTACTCGTACAAATTTGGTGCGTAACAGAAGGTACATTGATGGCTGCATTGCAAGAGGGTATACATTACGCGAAGCTAGCTTATACTGTATGGAGGACCTATCAAAAGATGGTGACGGTACTCATAAACATAGTCGACAGGCCTTTCTGGATGACGACGATGAGTTTGCAGATGAGATGCCGTTGAGTAAAGGTAAAACAGTTACTTTAACTGATGTACAGTTTGAACAAGTGCGCAAATGGATTCTGTCCAAGTATGTGGGATTCGACGAATGGGAAAGGTATACTTCTTCATTACTTTCTCATGTTTAATGTTATGGCATTGTATACATTTTTGTAATTCTGAAAGCATTTAATGTTCTAACACAATGAGTTGGTGGATGTCATTGTAGGAAGTATGCTGCTTATGTCGACAGCTCCAAAGATGATACCGTAAAGAGATTTCATATATGGTTACGCGACGAGGTATAAGCTTAAAAGTTGTTTATAAAGTTGTTCCAAATAGTTTAACCCAGTAAGTGATTAACTGATTCACAAATCTTCTTTTTGCAGTTGCTGGCAGCCAAAGAAGAAAATTCAGTACTTTGGCGACTAGTGCAAGGACCCCAGTTCAAGGCTACGTCGTATAAGAAATACCAAGTGAACGGCTATATCTTCGCTCCAAAACGTTACGAGGAGGGAAAGGTATGTCAAAACAGTGGTGTGTGTATGAAGGCCTTTACAAAACAGAGAGAAAAATCCTCTGACCTAAACTACAAGGAAACAGAAATGACCTATTATGGAGTTGTTCGAGAGATTATTGAGTTGAATTATCTGGATTTTGAAGAAACGGTTTTTTATTGTGATTGGGTCAAAGTTGAAGATAGAAGTCATGGGTACAAAATTGATCCTAGCTCAAAGGTGATAAAGATCAACTTGTCTAAGTTGAGAAGCAGAGATACATTGCGCGACGAGCCTTTTATTCTTGCCTCTGAAGCGTCGCAAGTGCTTTACGCACCGGATGTTTCTGACAATGGATGGTCTGTGGTAATGCATTCTGCGCAAAGACTAACTACAGCAGTAGATGATTTTGAGGTTCCAACTGTTTACCAGTCAACTTTTACTGACAATGAGACTCTGGAAAATCTTATTGTTGTAGCTGAGGTAGCTTGAGGTAATGTCTCCTGCCTCTCTATTATATTTCTGTTGTTTCATTTTTCTGGTTCTTTTTGCAGTTACTTAACCTTCAATTTTTGAACTGTAGTTGGTAGAAGATTGACAAAGGAAATCTTATGGGAAGGTACCTACTATCAGGCTGAAGAGTATTACAGAACCAGGTACTGAAACTAGCTAGGTCTTATAGAACAAGAACACTAGGTTTCGTTATATAAGTTCTGTTTTTTTGGCTAAGTGTAGCATCAAGTAAACTGGAAATATTGTCTAAGTATGAAATATTGTCTAAGTATGAATGAAATTTTGGTATTGAATATCTTTGAATGAATGAAATTGATTATATGAATGTATGATTCTGTGAATGTATGATTGGGGAATTGGGGAACTGTAGGTGCAGGGGAATTGGGGAATTGCAGGGGTATGATTGCCTGCAATTCTCGGGCTGGTAAACCAGGAAAATCTTTTTTTTATTTTTCTGTTAAAACTTTAGCAACGGTATTTTACCGTTTCTATTTTCAGGGAAAGTTGGTCTACGTTGACCTGGTCAAGGTTTAGCAATGGAGAAATTGCGTTGCTATCAAAAGGAAGTCGGTCTTCCTTGACCAGGTCAAGGTTTAGCAACGGAAAACGTTTCGTTGCTAAAATTTCCCCGGCAAGGCGAAGTCGGTCTTCGTTGACCTGGTCAAGAGTTAGCAACGGAAAAGTTTACGTTACTAAAATTTCCCCGGCAAAGGGAAGTCGGTCTTCGTTGACCTGGTCAAGGTTTAGAAACGGCAATGTCGCCGTTGCCGGCTAAAATAAGAAACGGACGATGAGTCGTTGCTGGAAAATATCCGAAACGGACGGTGAGCCGTTGCTTACTGAAATCAGAAACGGACGGCCGGCCGTTGCTGGGAAAATAAAGAAACGGAAACTGGGTCGTTGCGGGAAAAATCCAGCAACGGCTGAACCGGGCCGTTGCTAGTCGTTGCTACCCAGGAGATGCAACGGCAACATTACCGTTGCTAAAATTCGTCACACCATGAATGGCAACGGCCGGCCCCCGTTTCTAACACTTTTAGCAACAGATGGGCACCGTTGCTACCACCCAAAATTGGTGTAGTGATTTATAATGACTAAGGCTTAGCTTTGAAATGAGGCTAACTTAATTTCGCAAATACATTTAAAGCATATTCCATATCAATTCAAAAATTTCTCACATAGACTCATAGCATTTAATGAGATCAAATACTTTAGCATTTTACATTAATGAAAAAAGATATTCCATTAAATGTTTGGCCAAAAGCATTCAAAGCAAATAATACTCAATAAGATATATGTGGATATTTCATTAATTCAAAATATAATGCTTACCAAATATACTCCCTGGGGTAGAGTTCAATTCGAAATCCGTGTCCTTGGATTCGAAAATCATCTTATGGTATTATTAACTTCCAAATGTCGTCATCAGCTTTGATAATGTCGACATTACTTCCTAGGCTTTGTTGTACGGGCCAGAACGATCCTAAGTGGATGTGGGATCAGGTCCAATGTGGCTAACGTTCCGCATAAACATCTCATCGCAGACATGGACAAGCCTTGTGGATTGATCTTAAGTGAACACGTAGGTTCGGACATTCTGAATCTTACAATAAAGATATACCATTGAAAGTACCGTGTATGATTCTCCGACTAATAGCAAAATGTTGATCCTCATGAATTCTCGATTCCAATGTAGATAGTCACGTTAATGATATCCAAGAATTCAAATCAAATATCAAAAGAATAACCAATTGAATATTTGATCAAGCAGTATATCCATACGAAGATCTAATCACGTACAATATTGATCATAAATCATGTGTCAACTAACCAGAGCGATGAACCATGTTTATGATGATGACTCTAACTAACTTAGATGTACATTGAAGATGAACAAATTCAAACTTCAAACTGAGAATATCAAACTCATTAATTCGTTTAGGCACAAATCTAAATGATAGAGTTTGAACTTCGAAAATACGCATTCTGAGAAAACCAATATTAGGTTTCGAAATCTACATTGTGATTGGCAGAAACCAAATTAAGGTTTCGGATCCTAAAGTTCATATATGACTGAAACCGAGTTAAGGTTCCCAAATCTAGGTTCCATATAGCTAAATCAAATTAAGATTTCGAACTTTAGATTTTTTTTAACAAAACCTTGGTTAAGGTTTCGATACAAGAAACTCATATTATTTCTTAACAAATGTTTGGTGTCGAACTTGAGAGCCCATGTGGTCAAGAGACGTTTCAGTATCACACCTTTTTACCCTTGACGCACAAGCTATATTTCCTGGTTCACATAAACCTTTAGGAAACCCCAGGGTCTATTATAGACCTTTTAGAACTCACATGGCCAAGACTCATTGGTCTTGATTCTCAAGTCACTGTTAGCCAACAAACATAGTTTCGAATCAAGTTTTCTTATTGGTCACAACTTAGATTTAAGTTTCGGACCCAATAGCTTATGGATACACAAACCAATTTAAGGTTTCGAAATCAAAGTCAGTTTTACCAAAACCAACATTGAGGTTTCGAACTCTGAAAGTCCATAAGTTGAGATAACAAGAATACGGTTTCGAAATCTAAAAGTGTGATATGGCATTCTAGATCTTCATATGTAGTGAATCAAATAAATGATTTAGAACTTCAGTAATCAAAACCAAACCATGATATAGTATTCGAACTCAGAACAACAGTATATCGAGTCTACATAACATAAGTGTGAGTCACGATCTGTACATTTAGCGCATACAAGTACGTACTTAATCAATCCGACTGAGTCTGACAAGGTAAGTCGAGACACAATATTGTGATGCATTAAATCTCGTAATACTACAAAGACAACATCACAACTGTTATTATCCAACTCGCAGGTTTTTGGAAAAACCTTATATCACTTAGAGACGGAGAAGAAAAGAAAGCTCTAAGCAATATAGAATGTCATAACTACAACAGCAATACCGCAAGCGATAAAGTGGAGTTATATCTTAAGACACATTGATCAAGTCATAACGTAAAGCTCAATCATTAAGTTATGTTTTTGTCTTTTGTAGCAGAAGTGTAAAAGATAATTGAATCATGTTATTTAGATTCACTAACTTCTTGAATGCGAAGCTGGATATCTTTGTTTGCTCCTCAATCTCCTTCGACTCTTCATGTAGTGATTCTAAATCCTACCAAAATATTCCACAACCTAAAGCTAACTTAATGAAGTATTTACCTAATGTATGTTTCAAGCGGTCGAGTTTTGATCACAAAATTTGACAACTAAGCTTGACATACCAACACTTAGTGAGGTTGACCGAGTCATGCTCTAACAGTATGTTCTAAGAAACCACATGCGAAGCACATAGTAGGTAAATATTCAAAAGACAATTGAACCCACGATTATTCCTTCATGATTGGTACTGGAATCCCAAGGAGAATTGGTTTGGTTAGATCAGTCTCAATTTTAGCTTTAGGTGGATTATGATTGTGGTCTGTTAAGAACTTAAGACAATAAGACCACCAAATTTCACAAGTTTCGTAAGAAATAGATCATCAATTCTAAAAAAATCTGGCAGTTGCAATATTTGTACCCAGAAAACAGCTCCAAAGAAGCATTTGTGAGGGAAAATCCACTAGTAATTCCAATCTTCAAGTAATAAAATGGGATCCATCACCACCCAAGGCTGATGTTCTAGAAAATTTTCTTTATCAAAGTGATGTTTTAGGATTTGCTTGTGTTTGCAATTTGCATAACATGGCATTCTCATTTTCAGAAAATGAGATAAAAATGACCCTCCTATGCTTCGGTAAATGAAAATCATGCAAAAAAATACACTGAAACCATGCAACAACATCTGCCCCATAAAATACATTGTGGCTCAAACAAGTAAGTATCCAGTCCACCACTACAATAATAAACTAGATTCTGGGATATCTTTGTACCTTCATAATGATTATTACAAACACTTCAGGAAGCTAAAGATACTGCCCCAACTGTATGTATGTTTCTTCTCTTGTCCCCATAATTATTAAACCCTAAAAAGAAAATATTCTCACCAACTATTCAAATTTAAAACCAAATCTGTTTCTATTTCTGCCTCTCTCGTTCTCCTTTTCTTGTTAACATCAGGTTCAAAACCCCAATAGTACTAAAACCCTAAAATGGCCTACCTTTAACACCTCAATTCATAAACCCCTGGATCCAGTTTTTTCTATTTGCAAACCCTAAAGATCCTTAACTACTTCACATCTAAGGATTGATTCTGTTTCAGGTATGCAGTTTAGACTCTGGGTTGTGCTTAATGTTTTTGTTTTTGTATGTTTTATGAATTTGATTTGCATAAGTTGTGGTGTTTTTTGGGTTTTAAGGAGAATCTTTGTAAAGGTTTAAGTTCTGTAGGAGGAATTTTCATTTGTCATGTTTGATTAGGGTTTTAGTTTTAGTCTACATTCAAAGTTAGGGTTCATTTAATTGGTAAATGAGATGGAAGTTATTTGGGTTTCATTGTAGTGGTCATATAGTGTGATGGTTCTGAACCACAAGTTGGGAATTCTCAATCGTTTGTAATTAAGAATGCTGAATGATTGTTCGATTGTTTTGAACAAATTCGTGACACCATTTATATAGCTGCAAGATTTGGTTGAATACAACATGTGATATGCAATGGTTAGTTTGTTGAATTTTGAATGTGAATAGAATATGCAAATGTAAAACTTGCAATCATCTAAAATGTTGATATGTTCCTCACAAGATATGGTAGAATGAATGCAGGTAATCTTGCTAGTTATATTGCTTATTTGACAGATAGATAAGAGATCTTAGGAGTGTTTCTAGAAGTATATCGAAACATAATACTCACCTTTATGGGAAACTCCTTGTATTAAACGACTAAAGACCTGAATCATATAATAACTCTGTATGTAGTTAATACACTTTCTTTCTTTTGGACTAATATATGTGTATATGACTTAACTAGAAAGAAGAAAAGAAAGAAGTAAAGCACGCTATGAACCTCTCATCTCTCAGAGTCGACTCTAGCCCTCTTACAGTTCCTAAAGGGAGATCTTATGGCAGAAACTTTGGTGATGAAAGGCCTCTTCTTCATCTCCCCTATGAATCTAGAATCTCGCCAAAAGCTTTAAGCGTCTCTTCTCCCAAGGTTGTGACTGCAGACGAGGTCCATCGAATCGGTTCGTTGAGCCAGGTTTCAGGTGTGTTGGGTTGTCAATGGGGTGATGAAGGGAAGGGGAAGTTGGTTGATATCTTGGCTAAGCATTTTGATATAGTTGCTCGCTGTCAGGTACATGTGAACTTATGCCCCCTCTGCTTCTGTAATCTTTACCTCAGATTGAGCCTTTCTGTTATTTGATATGTTCATTTAGTGTATTGTCGTAGTTTTATTTATTATCTTATTTATTTATGTAGGGTGGGGCAAATGCAGGCCACACCATCTACAATTCCGAAGGGAAGAAGTTCGCTCTTCACCTTGTTCCATCAGGAATCCTTAACGAAGAAACCCTTTGTCTCATTGGTAACGGAGTTGTGGTGCATTTACCTGGGCTTTTCAAAGAAATAGATGGTCTTGAGTCTAATGGGGTCTCTTGTAAAGGAAGGATACTGGTATCTGATCGTGCTCACTTATTGTTCGACTTCCATCAAACTGTCGATGGGCTCAGAGAATCTGAACTTGCTAAGTCGTTTATAGGGACCACTAAGAGAGGGATTGGACCTTGTTACTCAAGCAAGATGATTCGTAATGGCATAAGAGTATGCGACCTTAAGCACATGGATACTTTCCGTGACAAACTTGATGTGTTATTGATTGATGCAGCTTCCCGTTTCAATGGGTTTAACTATAGCAAGGACATGCTCAATGAAGAAGTTGAACAGTACAAGAGGTTTGCCGATAGATTGGGACCCTTCATTGCTGATACCGTTCATGTTGTGAATGATTCCATAGCACAGAAAAAGAAAATATTGGTTGAAGGAGGTCAGGCAACCATGTTGGATATTGATTTTGGAACATACCCATTTGTGACTTCTTCTGCCCCATCAGCAGGTGGTATTTGTACCGGACTTGGTATTGCTCCAAGAGTTCTGGGTGACCTAATCGGAGTTGTAAGTGAATTTTACCTTTTAATTCACTCTGCATTATTAAACATCATATCGCCCCTTCGACATTTTCTTTCTGTTATGCATTTCTGAACTTGAAATATCCTTGTGCAGGTAAAGGCTTACACCACAAGGGTTGGGTCTGGTCCTTTTCCAACTGAGTTATTATGTGAAGCTGGAGAAGACCTCAGGAAAGCTGGGCATGAATTTGGTACTACTACTGGTCGACCTCGAAGATGTGGTTGGCTTGATATCGTAGCACTAAAATTCTGCTGTCAGATTAATGGCTTCTCTTCTCTCAATCTCACTAAGCTCGATGTCTTGTCAACTCTTCAAGAAATTAAGCTGGGAATCTCCTACAAAATTGACGGGATACCAATTAAATCTTTCCCTGCAGATCTATCAGTGCTTGAGCAAGTACAGGTGAATACTCACAAACTCATTGGAAATGCTACGTGAACATAATTAGATCTATTTAGGTGTATATAATTAGATCTATTTAGGTGTATTCTCTAATACTATTCTAATATTGATTCACATATTGTTTTTAGGTGGAATATGAAGTGTTACCTGGATGGCAGACTGATATTTCCAAAATTAGAAACTACGAGGAACTTCCGCTGGCTGCAAGAAGATACGTGGAAAGGATAGAGGAACTAGCAGGTGTGCCTATTCACTACATTGGTGTAGGACCTCAACGTGATGCCCTAATTTACAAGTAGATTAAAATGTGAGAGTGAATTGAACGACTTCACATGACATCTTTCTCACATTTGCCACAAAAGTGGTCTGCCCTTTAATTTCAAAGGAAGTCTATGATAGTCGTACCTTTTAAGTTCAACCATATTGAAAACAATTTAACTCCCAAGTATCATGAAAAGATTTTGTGTCTGAATCAAATATTGTCTGCGTTTGCTAGCTTATGCAACATGCTCTCTATTCATATGAAGGATCAATGTCTTTGGATCCTATGTTTTTATCAATTATTCTCGACGGACCGAGAAATGTCTAATGAACAGTAAACAAAATAGAAAATGTGAGAGGAGCACTGCCTTTGGCGCGGCTCCCCCGCGCTTCTAACTGGGGCCTCCCCCTTTTCGCGGTCTGTCCAGAAGCGCTATGTTTTTATTTACAGTGCTTCTGCACGGACCGAGAAATGTCAAAGGAAAAACAGAAAATGTGAGGGGAGGGGGAGGCCCCAGTTAGCAGGGGGGGGCCAATGGAAAATCCCTCTCACATTTTCTGTTTTTTTTACTGTTCCTCGGACATTTTTCGGTCCGTAAGGAATTACTCTTTTATTTATTTTTTAGATCAGAAAGATGATTTTATTTAATAAAAAAATGAAAGAATTACAGCAACTCTAGAGACAAGTGTTTGTCGCCCCGGTCGGTTGTTTTTTTTGATCGGTGAAAGAGCAAATTCATTGAAAATGAGGTACTTAAGAGGGGTATTTCAACTCAATGAACACAACTGAAAGCAAAAAATAAAGGGGGAACATGGCAACTCAACACAACAAGCAACAAGCTCACGAATTCGGAATAAAGAATCCCATATCCCAAAATACGCTTATAGTTTAACGTTTCTAACGAGGCTTACCAAATTTTTCCTTTTGTATTAAAAAAAACTCTTGTATCTCTCTCTCTCCAAATGTACCACTATATTGCAAGCGGGATGTTATTCCAAATTCGACCAAGAGTCTAAGACTTTTGTCTCCAAAGTAGATGTAATATTTGAATCATAAGCCCACCGAAAACGACATCCTTCAATAAAGTAATCTCAAATTCTTCGAATTCTCCAGCGATCTAGTTTCATCTATTTCTTCACAACATCAACAAAATTTGAAACATCCATATCCCTTCTTAATAATTTATACGTTGCGATTATCTTATCATGAGAAAGAAGCCAAAAAAAAAGTTGAGTTCTCGAAACAATATCGGCTGAAAATTTCGGTTCATCTTCTTCAATCCTAATATCATCCTTAATCATATATTTACCATGGTCATTTACGACAATCTCTTACCTATGCCTAACAATCTCTTCCGTTTGAAGACTAAATCGTCGAAATTAATGGAGCTCAAAGGGTGACCAATTGTATAAAGTAGAGAGCAAAAATGAGGAGAAATTATATTA
>JAJJMA010264930.1:0-13330 GCA_023529015.1 Papaver nudicaule | reverse complement strand
AGCGGTCACCGAAGGTGGATGGTCGAACCAAGGAGCATCAAGAGGACGAAGTGGTGGAGTATATTTGGGAGATAATATTTATGATTTATTATATATATTTAGCAAATTATATTGTAATGATTTTATATATTTTCGTATTTATTATTTAAGATTATTAATTATGTATTTGATTTAGGATATTTTAAGTTTGGCTAGTATCTCATAATTTAGGTAATCAATATATTTAATAAGTGTAGGAAATAAATGATATTCTGAAGGAGTTATCTATATAAAGAGCTCCATGTTTTGTTATTAGAAAAGTTGAATGAAATTAAAAGTATTGCGTTTCTTGAGAGTGATATCTCGAAACATGAGTTTTAGAGTTTAATCGTGTTCCCGCTTCCGCCCTGCATCAGTTGGTATCTTAGAGACAGGCAACGCTCCTGCATCATGATTCGAGGAAGAAGTTATGGTGTTGTTCGAAGCGCCGCTCTCAACGATGAGAAAGAGCAAGCTAGAATAGATAATCTAGAACGGAAGGTTAAGGCGCTCGCCCTCCTACTGGCTGAAATGCAACCTCAGCAAGAGCCCCATCATGGTCCTAGCCTACTGCGATTGGAGGAGGAGACCCGTGGTGAAAAAAAAATCCTCGTTGGCGACAAAGAGGAAGGGTTTCAAGGAGTTGCTCATAATCCGCGGAGTTCGCTGGAATCCGGATTAACGCTTGAATCCCAAAGGTTTGATGGTATTTTTTCTTCTTCTTTAGTTGAAAAAAATCATGTCATTGTAGATTGGGATTTACCACCGATCACCGATCTATGATGTTTACCCAGATGATAATATTTCTTTGTGTCCGAGTTATGTTGACCCTTATTATCAAGAAGAAACGAGGAAACATGGAAATTGCCCAAACCACATCACATTTGTCGATGTGTGTTCGATTAACAGTTTGTCAAAGATAGTCTTGCTAAAGGAGTTTTTTCAACGAAGAATTATGACTGCAAGAAATAATACTGGCAAAATTCGAGGACGAATTTTTTCTGAGAACGGGAGAATGGTGGAGTATATTTGGAAGATAATATTTATGATTTATTATATATATTTAGCAAATTATATTGTAATGATTTTATATATTTTCGTATTTATTATTTAAGATTATTAATTATGTATTTGATTTAGGATATTTTAAGTTTGGCTAGTATCTCATAATTTAGGTAATCAATATATTTAATAAGTGTAGGAAATAAATGATATTCTGAAGGAGTTATCTATATAAAGAGCTTCATGTTTTGTTATTAGAAAAGTTGAATGAAATTAAAAGTATTGCGTTTCTTGAGAGTGATATCTCGAAACATGAGTTTTAGATTGTAATTGTGTTCCCGCTTCTGCCCTGCATCAGATGGACACAACACTTGTTTTTGCATCGCGACATCTAGTTGTGAAACATTTTTGGTGGTGAGACACATTACTGAAAACCAAAATTATTCAATAAGATTTTGATTTAGTGGTCAGGTTCACTATGTGAACGACTCTTGCGGGATGTAGTCGTTCATTCTTGACCGACCATTGAACATTTAAGTCGTCCAGAAATGACCTGTCGGTTCTTCGGGAATATTTCAATTCTAAGGATTTTGTATTTTGCCTTAAATTTTCAACGCCTGCAATCTTGCATATCAATAGTTTATGGATTGTTCACCAATTAATCTGTTTAAACAAAGTAAATGATAACAGAAAGACAAAAGTGCTTTAATTGAAGAAAAAAAATCCAACTTAGGATTCTAGTTTTATAGTTTTTCCTTAATGAAGAAATGGAGGTTTATCAATCAATGAAGACCTCTGATGCATCTATGTAACTTCTGTGCATATGTAAACCAAAAGTTATTGATTTTCTAAACTAAATACAACTGAATAGTTGTAATCTCTTCTCATTATATCACCTTTAACCCTCTGATGCATCTCTATTAACTATACTCGTACCTACTTATTAATATGCAGCTGATGAACTAATAAGATCTAAGATTACTAATATCTTTACATGCTCCATATAATCCTGCACTCCATTATATGACACTCTAAATCTCATTCTGGCTCTCTACGGTTATTTGAATTTTTACATGCTTTAAAACTTCTGGTATTTTGGATTCTAAGACTTCTTCAGGCGTTTTTGGTTACTAAGACACTTACAGGTTCTCCGGGCACTCAGACACATTCAGGCTACTTTGGATACTCAGTTTATTGACAGACAGAGTCACAATATTAGTGACTGAAACCATTCTTGGTTTCATTGCCTTCTATCTATATGACAGAGTCACAATACTAGTGACTGAAACCATTCTTGGTTCCATTGCCTGTATGGTTAGTTATGACAGTTACTGTTATGAAAGTTTGTTAGGTCTTTCATACACGTGTTCTTTCTTTTCTTTGACAGGCTGGCTACAGCTCATGCTCACACTTCACTCGTGCTCTCTCTTTCTTTGTTTTGTTAATGTGAGTTTTATCCTTACTGGTTTCTTGTAATTTTTCTTGAGCTGTAAATGAAATACTTTCATCATGTTATCATGGTATCAGACGGTTTGAACACAATTTGTGTACCGATTATGTGATCTAAATCTAGTTTTTCTGCTCTACTCTGATCATTGTTCCTCATTCAAGCTCTTTCAATCCAGAAACTCACAATTTCAGCTGTGTTTTACATTTCCTTCTTGATTCTTTCCGATCTGTTTTCAATTTCAGATCTGTTTTCTTTGTCTATTTTTGATCTTTGATCATCTTTCTATACCTAATTTGAGTATCTTTGTGGTGTTTTACAGTCAATTTTGGTGTCTCTTGAATCTTACATCTCAATTCTGTCTTCTTGATCTTGTTGCTCATGGCTCAACAAGCAAGAACCATCGCTGATCTACCTCTGAACACTATAAGCAACATGATTCCATTGAAGTTGAAGGAGGACAACTATATTTCTTGGAAGGTAATGATTACTCCTATCCTCCAAAGATTTCAAGTTACTGGTTATGTTGATGGTACTCTAGCTTGTCCTCCTAAGTATATTGCTGTTACAAGAAAAGGTACTGTAGTACAAGAACTCAATCCAGCTTATACAACTTGGATTGTCGAAGATTATACTGTCATTTTGTGGATTAAATCTACCATTCTGACCAAGTCAGTTTTTATGTTGTTGGTTCACCTACTTCACATGGTTTATGGACGGCTTTTGAGACTCGATTTGGGAAAAGTTCAAGAAATCATGCTATTCAGTTAAGAACAAGGTTACAAAGCATCAAAATGAATGAATCTGTTGCAAGTTTTCTAGTTGAAATCAAGAAGATGGAGGATCAGTTAGCTGCTTGTGGATCTGTGATTCAAGATGATGAGCTTGTTGTGTATGTTTTGAATGGTTTTCCTCCATATTATGGTCCTTTTGCAACCTTTATTCGTATGAGATTACCACCTGTAACATCTCAAGAACTGCACAATCTTTTGCTCAGTGAAGAAGTTTCTGTTCTTAAGGCAAGAAGCTTTTCAGATACTGAATCAAAGGCTTTTGGAGCTGGTACTCCATACAGAAACAACTACAACAACAACTACAACAATAATAATTACAACAACAGACCAAATTTCGACTCTGGAAGAGGAAATTTTAGAGAAAGAGGAGGTAGATTCCCAAATTCAGCATTGTTTCAGGGAAATTCAAATGGAAGAGGCTCTGGTGGAGAGAAATGTCATATTTATGGAATTCCAGGCCATCTTGCTACCACTTGCAATCAGAGATTGAATTTCTCATATCAGGGAAGAGCACCACCTCCTAATCTCAGTGCAATGCTTGTTGTAGCTGATATCTTTGATGATACAACATGGTATGCAGATAGTGGTGCTAACAACCATATCACCTCTGAAGAGACCAACTTGCAGGAGTCTACTTCTTATGATGGTGCTGCAATAATTCAAACTGCTAATGGAAAAGGTATGGCGATTACCCAATTAGCTAACTATAGTATGTCTATTAATGATCATTCCTTTCATCTAAATGATATCTTGTTTGTGCCTAAATCTTCTCACAATCTCTTATCTGTGCACAAATTCACTAAGGATAAAAACTGCTCAATAACCCTTGATTGTCATGGTTTTTCTGTGAAGGATCTGACCTATGTGAAGATTCTTTTCCAAGGGCCTCATGAAAATGGGGTATATCCAATAAAGTTCAGCACTCAACCACTTGATTTTTCATCTACTCTTACTGATGCTGAACTCCTTCATAAGAGATTTCAAACCCTGCAGAGACTATGTCATCAGTTTAAGTTTGTGTCAAATAAACCAATTACATGTGCTGAATGTAAATTGTGTAGATGTCAAAAGTTACCCTTTCAACTGTCAACATCTAAAGCTGCACAACCTCTAGAGTTGTTGTATTTAGACTTATGGGGTCCATGTCATGTTTCTTCTGTATCAGGGTGTCTATACTATGCCAACATTGTAGATGAGTACACCAAGTACTGCTGGCTATCGCCACTATCAAATAAAGCTGATTTTAATCATGCCTTTGTGTCTCTTCTTACTAAGTTAGATAATTTCTTTTCTTTATCTGTCAAAACTATCAGGAGTGATAATGGAGGTGAGTTTTTGAACTCATTTCTGCAAGAGTATACTGACACAAAGGGTATTACTCATGAGTTATCATGTCTTCACACTCCAGAACAAAATGGAGTTGCTGAAGTTAAGCATAAGCATATGTTAGCTTTAACCAGAACTTTACTCCTTCAAGCACATTTACCTACTAAATACTGGGTTGATGCTTTGCAGACAGCCAATTTTTTGGTCAACACACTACCCACAAGATCTATTCAATTTCTAAGCCCATTTGAAATGGTATTAAATTCCAAGCCAGATTACAACATGTTAAGATTCTTTGGTTGTGCATGTTTTCCATGGTTAAAACCATACACTGCAAACAAACTGGAACCTAGAAGTAAACAATGTGTCTTCTTAGGTTATGGTCTGAATCATAAAGGATATAGATGTCTTGATCCCAGTTCAGGTAGAGTGTATATTTTTAGGCATGTACAATTTCATGAAACTGAGTTTCCTTTCAAGAATATCAACATTTTTGTGTTAGACTCATATGAACTTTCTTTCATTTCTGACACTTCATCCAGTGCTTCTGCTTCTCCTGCTTCACCTGTTGTTTCTGATATAACACATGCTTCTCCAACTCCTGTCATTTCTTCTGAAAATATTATTGTGAATGATCATAACATGACTACTAGAGGTAAAAAGGGTATTTTTAAGCCTAAATCTTATTTTGCTACTAACCACCCTTTGCATGTTGCTTTGATGAGTACTACAAAAACTACTGTACCGACATGTTTCACTGAATCTTAGAAGAATCCAAAATGGAGAAGAGGATTTAATAAATGAGTACACTGCTTTACAAAATGCCAACACATTTTCTTATGTAAAGTTTGATGGGCAGAATGTTATTGGCTGCAAGTGGGTTTTCAGACTTGAAACAAATCCTGATGGTACAAATGAAATTCAAAAGGCAAGGTTAGTAGCTAAGGGGTTTCATCAAAGAGAATGAGAAGATTTTGAGGAAACTTTCAGTCCAGTTGCAAAGCCTACTACCATAAGAATTATATTAGCATTGTATGTACAAAATGATTGGGTAATTAAGCAACTTGATGTGTCAAATGCCTTTTTACATGGAGATTTACAAGAGGAAGTTTACATGCAACAACCACCAGGTTTTATTGATCCAGAGAGACCTAATCATGCGCTCAGACTTCATAAATCCATTTATGGTCTTAAACAAGCTCCAAGGGCTTGGTATAAAAAACTAAGTGGTGCTCTTATTGCATTAGGCTTTCTGAATTCATTAGCTGATCCTTCTATGTTTGTGCACAAAGTTGGTGATCAGATGACAGTTGCTTTGATTTATGTGGATGCCATTCTTCTTACTGGATCATCTATTTCTTTTATTCACTCCACCATAGCTGAACTTCAGAAGTCATTTCCACTGAAAGATTTAGTGATCTTCACTATTTTCTTGGTCTGGAAGTTAAAAGAAATGCTCTCTTTTCCTGTGTCAGACTAAGTATGCTACGGAATTGTTGAAGAAAACCAACATGGAAGGAGCAAAACCTTGTCAGACACCTTTTGCTCCATCTACTAAGCTGAGCAAAACTGATGGAGAGTTACTGGATAATCCAACTGAGTATGGAAGCATTGTTGGAGCTTTACATTATCTGACATGGACAAGGCATGAGCTATCTTTTGCTGTGAATCTTGTTTGTCAGCATATACAACATCTAAGAACAACCCACATGGATGCAGTAAAGAGAATTCTAAGTGTTAGGGCATTGTCCGGTCAAACCCACTAGCGTTGGTATGTCAAGCTGGTTATCAGTTTTAGGTGTCAAAACACAGTTCTTGATTTAGCCTACTAGAGTTTAGATTTCGGAATTGGGATATAGACTAAGTAGTAGAGACCTTGAAGACGAAAACTGTGAAGACAAAGAAGACATCAATTATTCTTCATCGACAAAAGGTTAGTAGGAGTTATGACTTTTATGGAAATTCTTCTATTCTACTTTCTCTATCTTTCGAAATAGTCGACTACTTTGGTAGTGTTATAATAGCGATTGAGATCGTATTCTTGGCAACATGACCTTGAGTCATGACTAGTGTTTGTTCCCGCAAATACTGTGGTTACAAGAATGCATGAGATAGATTCGATACCATTTGTCCATTGCAATGGTTTGCTTGCAAATCACTTGTTGGATATGGGTGAATCTAAAGGAGTACTCTTGAGCAAGAGTCCAGTGGATTACAGCTGAGGACGTCTCACACGTCTAAGTCCTGGTTAAGCCCAGAACTTCCAGCGGATCCAAGTTAAACCTAATCTGGATGCCGGACGGTTCCCGAACCGTACGCGAAACAGAAACTTGGGAAATCTCCTGAGTTCCAAAGTGCTATTTAAGTTTGTGTACCTACACAAACCTCTAAATTGGTGCTTTTGGCTGTTATCCAGATTTGTGAATATTCTTTTAGAATTTCACTCAGGTTAAACTCTGAACTCCTTTATCTCTTAGTTGGACTTGGAATATCACATAATATCTTTTGTGGTCCATCTAACGATTCTCAATGTGTCAATAAGATAAAGATTATCTCTGGTCTGTTAGATTTCTATCTTGAAGTGTTTGTGAGCTAACAAAACAATTGGCAGATAAATGTTAATGAATTCCAATTGAGATTAATCTCTATTACTTGGTTAGCAAGTTTAGGGTTTCCTTGACTTGTGGGACAAGTAATTGATTGCTTTATTCCAAAGCAACCTATCTTATTGAGTGCTATAAATAGAGGTATCTACGGACGAATACTGCAAGCATCAAGCATACGTGAAGGTCCTTAGGGAAGTGAACGTAAACTCTTTTCACTTCGGTGAATGCTTGTTGTGGTATAGTCATCCTCTATTAGGTAAGCAGTTCCTCACGGGATTTACCTACGACTATAAAGACTTCTCTTGAGAGTTGGGAAGCACAGGTAGGAGATTGAAACCTTAGTGGTTGAAATCGGATTAACCTGTAACCTTGGTAACCTGATTACGTTCTTGTCTAATCCATAGTCCGTCTCTTCTGCTATACGGCTATTCAAGAAATGATACGTTACATACAAGGTTTGAAAGGAAGCAACGCACGGCTGCACTCGGTGTTGTAAGACCTAGTTAGCTCCAGTTGTATAAGTTTCTTAAGTGATTCTTTTTACAACTGAGGTAGAGACAAGTTGGGCATAGTTTACTCGTTATACTTGTCAGCCCCCACTTGTAAGTAGATTTCCGTATGACCTGGAGCAATCCGAAGGAAGTCACTTTGTGTATGTCAAACTGAAGAGGACAGTTCAAACATACAGTTGATAATTGAAGTTGCAAAGCTGAAATTGTTGACACAAGCCTTTAACAGCGGTTAAAGCAACTCCTAGGCCTGTAAAAGGACGTCAGCTAGGGGAAGTAAGTGCGTGACGATCTGTGGGGGATCTAGAGACGTAAGGAGTGCAACAGTAGCCAATTCGCTTGGAGGGCTGGAGTTGGTCTCTGCTATATCCCAGACCGAAGTCTTATAGTAGGCTAGTGTTTGTAGTCAGTTTGTACTGGGCGTTGTTCAATCTGGACGAGGTCCCGAGGTTTTTCTACAGGTCGTAGTTTCCTCGTTAAAAAAAATCTCTGTTGTCTTGTGTGCTTTTACTTTCCACATTATATCTCTGATTATATAATTAAAGCAAACACAAGAAGTACGTTATTCCTAACCTGACGTTAATTCTAGATCTTGAACAAAGGTTTACAAAGACTTGTCTTTGTAGGAATTGATCACTTTTGATCACAACTCAGGTTACACCAGATCTGGATATTGATTTTTGAGATCGTCCAGATCTGACCATAAGACTCACAAGCCCAAACGAAAAGTTGGTCATATTTCGGTACCCCTGCTTTTTCAATTGGTATCAGAGCCGGTGAACACATAAAAGACGTAACTGTCTGTGTTTATCGCGGCTTGTGAGCTATGGACCAAAGCGTTAGATCTTGTAACGTACCACCAAAGTTTGATGGCACAAACTACCTATGGTGGAAGACTGCAATGACTTCGTTTTTGCAAGCCCGAGACTTTAAAACTTGGGTTTATGTCAAGAGAGGATATACACCACCAACTATTCTAGATGGTGAAGTATCTGTCCTCAAAGACATAGCGGCTTATGATGACATTGAAACTCTCGCCGCTAAGCAAAACTATGATGGGCTTAATGCTATCATTCATGCAGTAACACCTGATCTTTTCCATCACGTGGCCACATGTGAAACCTCTCACGAGGCTTGGAATAGATTAAGGAACGTATTCGAAGGGAACGCTGCAGAAAAGGATGCAAGGCTTCAAACCCTTATGTCCGACTGGGAAAACCTTCGAATGCTTGAGGATGATACCTTTGAGGAATTTAACCACAAATTGTTTGAAATAGTGAATGCCTGTTACACCTTAGGAAAAGCTATTCCGGAAAGGGACATTGTGTGTAAAATTCTGAGGTCATTACCCTCAAGGTACGAATCAAAGAAACATGCCATCCAAGAAGTACACGACTTAATAATAACAAGAAGTGACCTTGTTAGTAAACTTAAAGTCTTTGATCATGAGCAAAATAGATCAATTGCTTTAAAGCCGTTAGCCCTCCCAGTACCTCTTCTGAAAAAATCAACACTACCCAGGTTGATGTGTGTGATGATCGCTTCGAAAGGAATTAAGCTCTACTATGTCCTTAATCACACAACATGTCAGAAATATCCTGAGAAAAGAGATAGGTATTGCCTTACGTTCGTAAACTGTACTAGTACATCTAAACCTAGTGAATCATGAATAAAGCATTGGGATAACTCTCCTCAACGTTTCAAAAAACGGAAAGAGGATTTATCCAGACATACATCATCTTCCTCTCTGGAAACACTCAATTGTGTTGATGATAATGTTCAATGCTTCAAGTGTCTTGGTTTTGGGCATAAATCCTCTGAATGCCCTACCAAAGATGCAAAAGAGAATCCAGCTTACATTGCAATTATTGATGATATGTCAAATGTCGATCAAGAATGTAAGACAAATAATGTAGCTTATGCTGCTGGGAACTCTGATCAGGACACATGTTCTGACTCTGATGAAGAAGTGTATCATGAAGATATTGTTACGAATAACCTCATCAAGGAATGCTATCTGAAACTTTTAGAAGCTCAGAGGTCCTTGTTCTGTAAAAAGGTTGAATGTGACAGACTTCGTTGTCAAAATGTTATTACAAAAGGAACTTGACACTAATGGTACACCGATCACAACGAAAAAAATTAGAAGTCTCAAATTACTAATTTCTGAAGGTCATGATCGAGAAATACTTCTTCGAGCTAAACTAGATAATCTTAAGAATTGTGATTTATCTAAGAATGATCTAGTTAATGCTTATGAAAAGATCAAAAGGTTGGAAGAAGAGAACTTGAGTTTGAAAGAGAACTTAAATAAGTTCAACAATAGCTCGGACAAATTAACCTTGATGTTAGGAGCGAGTAAAAATCATCGTGACACACGGGGATTGGGCTATAAAGGAATAGACGCTCCAAGTATTAACAAAGAGGTGAAATTTGTCAAGGCTAAAGATTCTTCTCAACCGAAGGCTACTACAAATTCCAAAAGTGAAATACCTCTACCACAAGTTAAGGATAAAAAGAGCAAAGCCTTTCAAGCTCGACAATATCCAGGTAATAATGAGCATCCCATTCCTTTTGTTACCAAACGTTGCTTTTATTGTGGTAATAAAGGTCACTTGGAAAGAAGATACAGATTCCGTAAAAGGAACGAAAAAGCCAACATTTGTAATGATGCAAGTGTGTTGGAGATCAAATCTAGATCGAAAAACAAAGCTAATCATCTTCATGCAGGTTGTGAACGTCCATCCTTTAGGCATAAAAATCAGTCTCATGATAAACTGAGTTCTGCCTATAAACGCTCTACAAAGTTCTCTCCTAATTGTCATAGAAAGGAACACTTTGTAAATGCGAAGACTATATCTGATGTTCCCAATTGGAGATCGACTAACTTGCAAAAGAATGGTCAATCCAATTCTCTCTCAAGTAATCTTGTTGAGAAAGATGGGAAGAAAGATCATATTGCTCCTAAGACCACTGAAAAGTGGATACCAATGAATATTGGTATAGCAATAAATGCCAAAGGGTATGATCACCCTAGTGAGGCCACCCAAAGAGAATTCATGAAAAACATTGTGTCATTTAACCAAAAAATGCTTGGTATGATGCTATCACATCATGAGATGCTTGGGTTACTGATGAGAAACAGGTGTAAGGGTAGAAAATGCCTTTGCATAATGATAGCATCCTAAGGGCGGAAGCGTATCATAAAGGTCACTCAAGAGAAGTATGGAATCAACAATGGAAGTTGTGGGCGAAGCACCTAGTTCTTGGGCATAGCGGTAAGGTGTGAAGTAGGAGTCGGCGGAATAAACAGTATTAGCGGAGCGAGAATAGCGTAGCGGGGGAAGGTGATAAGTGGTTGAGAAGTAGTTGAGCATTCATTACTCGTCAGAACGGATAGATTGTCAGGGTTGACTTGTTGACTCAGTGGAAACCTCGTCAGCAGTCCTTATCCTCAAGAAGACTTACTCGCTGGGAGTAAATAGATGAAATACTACCTCGGCGACATACTTTGTCGGCGAGTAGAGACAAATTAGCGTCAGAGTATAACTCGTCTGTATTAGCTGTATAGCACTAATGTAAATCTTGTATAAATAGCGAGAGAGGCCTCTGAGAAAGGGGTTGGACACATTTCGGATTGGTCTAGTGAGAGGAAAAGTATTCTACTTGCTCTCTATAGCCCAAGGCTGAAATTAGGGTTCTTATTGTGTGTGCATACTTAGAAGATTAGCAAGGTAATTGAGAGTTGTAATTGTACTTATACTAGTGATATCCTTGGATGTAGTCCTGACATAAGGGCGAACCAAGTAAACATCTTGTCAAGTATCTCTAACCTTACTCTCTTAGTATTTTCTATGTTACTCGTTAGATGCATGTTAGGAATGATTGTGTGTATGTTGGTGTGTGGTATTTGGGTGTATTGTATAAGATCTAACCATCGGGATTTTATACAATTACATTTTGGCGCTAGAAGAGGTTTTGAATTTGTGTTTTCCTTGATTTTCAATACGATTTGAGATGTTATCATATGTTCTTTGTTTCCATATATGGTATGATTTGTAAGTCTTAGAGGTCGCCGTTGATATTTCAGTTGCTTTATCATACTATTCAGAGAAGTTATGCTCGCTATGTAGGATTTCCTCTTGATTCCCCTTTTGTTTCGCTATATATGGTATACCATGCAGCTTGTTATAATGATTCTCCTGTAGAATATTACTAAGATTAGGAAGTATAGGCCATTTTTAGTATACTATGTTGATAGATCTAGATTTTCAGTAGACATTTTTTACTATTTATGGAAATCATGCTGTGTTACGTGCTTATTCTGGTCATAGACAAGGGTTGGCCGGCCTGTTTCGGCGATTTTATCACATATTTCACAAATATAGATATATATTTCCGGCAAAAGAGTATCTTTTCGGCGGGTTAGCAGAACTATAGGCTCATTAAGGAAATTGTATTCTAAAATTGTTTCAAAGTTTTTCCTTAAAACAACTGTCGTACTATCATTTTGATTTGAAAATCACAATATCATAGGATGTTTTTGCAATTCTTGTCATGATTAGGTCATCATCTGCGCATCACATGACTTAAAGTTGTTCCTTTTGTCTTTCATTCATTAACATTCTGAAAAGCAACCCAACTAACTTATTTGGCATTTACCCACAGTACTAACAGAGCAATATTGTCAGGAAGTGTGTTTGTCTTCTTTTACAGAATCTCGGCGAATGGGTCCTAGAGGAAGAAGCGATAAAGCCCCGGCGGGTAGGCCTCCTCGACATCCTATCCTTCCTACGCCAGCAACATTCCCCAGTGGTCACAACACTAGAAGCAGAGCAATGGAACCAGCTGGTAGGACAAATACCTTTTTGGCAAGCTCATCTCGGCGACCACCTGTTCAGCGAGCAGCACGCTAGGAGGAGGTTTTCATGGAGGACATCACTCATTTAGAGAATGCAGAAAGATCACCTGAGCCTAATTTATTACTGCGAAGGGTCAGCAGTGAGGTAGAAGTCAATGCCTACGGCGAGCAAGTTGATGGTGGAAGATTTACTATGAGAGCCATAGGCGAGACATCCAATGTTGGGGAAGCAGCTCAAAATGCTACTGCAGGAGCCGCAGTGGCAGCTAATATTCAGCAACAGTTAGCCCAAGATGTCGGCGAAGCACTTCATGTGGCTGAGGAAGTTCCAGCGGCAGTACCAGAACCTATTACGTTGGGAGAAACTCTACAGGCGGCAAGCATAAATGATGCGGCGGTAGTGCCAGGAGCTACTGTAACTCGTCCAGTGGTGATAGCAGATAACACTGGATCCACAAATACTACTGAAGCGTTGCTGAGGCAAATTCTTGAGGCCAATAACAGGCAAGCGAGTCAAATGGAGAGACAAATGCAATTGCAGATGGAGACAGTACTTCAGAGTCATAGAGAATTGATGGCTGCACAAAATAAAGGCCATGCACCCCACTCACGTTCAACTCGCCATGAGTCCCATGCGCATTCATCTCGCCATGAGTCCCATGCTCATTCATCTCGCCATGAGTCTCATTCTCATACAACTCGCCGAGTTGAAAAGAGTGGAACCAGCACATCAGGAATCTCAGATTCATCGGCGAAGTATGACGAAA